>APFE030405029.1:43078-97358 GCA_000404065.3 Pinus taeda
TTCAATACTCTGGAACAAGTTCTGACATGTGTTTGGAATATCTTCTTGGCTGTTGATGCCCATTGCCAAGAAGCGATCCATCCTAGATGAATCTTTGTTCTTGCAGGGTGTTTGTTTCTGAAGCATCTGTTTGAAGAATTGCTAGTTTTATGACAGTGCTTACATGGATGAAGATCAAAACAGTGATCTTTCAGATGGCCAACTCGGTCACAGTGTTGGCATTTCACGATCTGTTGTTGTTGTTGCTGTGGAAGAGGAGCAGAGTCTGGAACAACTGGAGCTGAACTATCATGAGGAGCAGGTGAACTGTCATGAATGAAACCAACACTCTGAAACTGAATGGGTTTGGCATAGTCTGGAATATGAAAGGACAAGTCCTTGTCATATCCAAGACCAGTTCTGTGCTTGTTGTGGACAAGCTGTTCCCAAGGTCTGATGATGGGCTTGGGAAGTGCAGACTGAGTTTCTGCATCTGCATGTACAACTGCTGCATTATTAACTTTCTGATGATGGGTGGTTGTCTCAATGTTCTGAACAAAAACAGGTTCAAAATGACTTCTCTGTTTTAATTCTTCTTGCTGTAGCTTTGTCTCAAGCTGCGAAAACTCAATATTTTCTTGTGCATATTGTAGACATGTCTGAATTCTTGAGAGAGAGCCTTTGCTGATTTGTAATGTGTCATCAACAGTGGATTGTATAAGAGTTTTCATGAACTCTAATACTTCACTGATTCTGGCCATTTTTCTTCAATGTCACTTAAAAAACACAACTGAGGCAACAGCGACAGAAAAATAATATTGTACTCTTACTACAAGATCTTGTAAGGGCTTGTCAAGTGGCAACAATGTCGTGAAAATGGTTGATGGAGCAGGACCTGAGTAAGCTGGATGTTACCAAGTTGCATCCACTTTCTCTAGAGGTCATTTCTCGTCAAGCTACAATAAACATTGGTTCAATTGGGCACATGGTAAATCAACAGTCCAGAGTTCGTTTCAAGAATGAACTGGAGCGTAACATCACTATTAAACTGGGATATGCCAATGCAAAAATATATAAATGTGAAGATGAGAGCTGTCCTCAACCTCAAACTTCAGAGCATCTGGCTGTTGTGGAAATCATGCGTCTTAAACATATAATTATTTTGCAAAACAAAATTGATCTTATCCAGCTCAACAATTACGATCTATCTCTAGTTACCGAAATTAGATGAGTCAATAGAGAAATACGTACTTTCTATTAAGCTCCCAGCCGCAACAACGACAAACCACACGCGCCTACGCCCGTCGAAACAACCATCGGATCGGAGCACATCAGATCGAAGCACATGCACGCACCCCTACGGAGCACATCGGATCAGAGCAGCCTAACAAACCCAACCGACATTTATACCAGCCATCCCAGTTGGCGTTAACCCATTAAAGAACACTTCGCTGTATGGCCCGTTTATCCCACTCAATGATACATGGGTCATCAATCTCTCGCCAAGGGTGAGCAAGCGAACACTCGACAAGGGGGCCGCCATCGCTCTTTAAACCAGGCTCTTTGAACCCTCTTTGAACAGGGCTCTTTGAACAGGGCTCTTTAAACCAAGCTCTTTAAACAGGGCTCTTAAAACATGTTCTAAGCTAAGGTTCTACATGCTGATATCCTGTGTTGCCCTCCTGGTACTATTCAATGCGGTAGAATTAGTCCACCAGGTCCTTCTTCTTATTTTCTGCGTCCTCCACGGCTATCTGTTATTGCCCTCCAGGCCTTTCCTTCTTTTCAAAGCGAATGGGTGTAATTGGGAATGCGTTAATGCGGGCGAATAGGGAATGAAGTGTGCCATCAATCTCCTCATCCATAAGTGTCTGGGCCTACCCCACCAACTACTACTACTATGGCCCATAAGTCGAATAAATCACCCCTAATTGGTGACCACCTCACACACTCGGAATACGTGCCCTGGGCGGTATCCTAAAGATACAGGGTCTAGGTGTACGTACGTGTGTTTATGCGGGCGGTAGAATGCGGATTGAACGTGGGAATGCGAACTCGGATTGAACAACTAACTCTGGGTAACTTCCGGAATCACAAACCTATGGGTAACTTACTTACTTTTCATCCTTCTTTCTTGGGTCAGTTTCAATCCTTCCGTTGGAGCGCCCCACCACATTGAATATGGCAGGTGCGGATTGAATGGCGGGTATGGTATAAATATAGGGGGTGGGTAGTGTGGGAGAATGATGGGTACGAGAGCTGCAATCAAGTGAGAGATCTAAATTGTCTGTGAGAATGAAGGGTCCGTGAGATTGAACCTCGATGGGGCTGTGATATGTGGAGTTGATTGGGTCGTGAGCTGTTACTGAGGAGTACGAAGCTGCTGGAAATGCTGGGGACGCTGGGAGGTAGTTGGGCTCCTTATCAGTACGAAATATGGTGAATTATGGGACGTGAGATGCGGATATGATGGGGACGAAAGCGTATGTTAGTTAAGTTATTAGTTAGTGAAGGTCTTGGTATTACTTGGTTAGTGCAGGTCTTGGTATTACTTGCCACCATCGGCCGGGCACTGACTCTTTGTTCGGTCGAGCTACACTTACTTTTGGTTAATGAGCCATCAGGTGGGGACCAGAGTGACATTCACATTCTCTTATTTGCCTCACAAACTCTATTCTAGGTAAGAACTATTCGGGGTAGACGGATGGGTTATTCGGAGAAGATACGGGGAGGAAGGTAAGTAAGTAAGGAAGGAAGGGTCCTAAATAGCAGATTCTCGGGAAGCTGGTGAGGTGGTTGACTCCGGTGAGAGATCCGGTGAGAGAAAGGGGAAGCAAGATCCTGGGGAGCCAAACCCTACAGATGGGGACTTCAAATCTATATTTCTATATTCTTTTCTATTTATAAGCCAGACGATAAGGAAGGTGATGAGTCCAAGGTCGAGTGGAAACTTCGATAGAAAATATTCCAAGGGCAAATGACAAGATTTCTTATCTGTGCCTAAGTTCGCTCTTCTTCACTTGAGTTGTTAGCGAGGTAGTTGTTGGCGAGGTAAAAGATCTAGTTGCACCTACCTATGGAGATAATCATACATATAAGGAGGACCAACTGCACCACCTATGTTTGTGTAGGTTGTAGGTCATAAGATCAGGACCTCATTGCGCATTTACCTTCGTTCTGGTGTACCTACGCGTGTAAGTAAGTAAGTGTGGGGTATCATTTCCGTTCACTCACCCGGCCTAGGGGAGGGCGAAACAACAAAGGTGTGGAACTCATAGGGGGGAGGGGAAGTCACTTTGTAGGGGAGAAACACTTAGAGAGGTAGGGAAGAGATTTGCCCTAGATTCCCCTAATGGATAAGTGGTTTACGGGAAGAAAGATAAGGACCTTTCCTGACCCATGACAACTTTTATTACTAGCCTCGCAACCTCCGTCCAAGGCGAACACTCTCTTTACCGTAAGTGGTAAGTGTCAAGGGTTGTAGCTATCAACCAGCATGAGGCAGATCTTCCAAAGAATGACAAATTTCAATATACATATTTTGCACACAAAATTAACAGTTTTGATATGGCACCAAAGAAGCTGCTTGCATCAGATTCTCATCTTCGTCCTGACCATAGTGCACTAGAGATGGGAGATCTGTCGAAGGCTGGAGCTGAAAAATCCAATCTTGAGGAAAGACAACGGGCAGAAAAGAGATGTAGAGAGGAAAAAAAATCAACCTTTCACTCCTAGGTGGTTCACATTAACTGGAGAAGTTGCCACTACGCCTTGGGGTGATTTGGAAGTGTATGAATAGAATGGTAAATATTCCGAACATCGTGCTTCAGTCGATGACTCTAATTTTGATGACGGAACAGATTCAAAATCTATGGAGTTCAACCCATGGCAGTATGGAAACATTGAGTCTGGGAGCAACAAAGTAAAAAATCGAGTCATATGTGATAGAAACGATCCATGGTGATATGAATGAGAACCATAGAAATTTATGCGATTTATGGCTTTCACTACTGATAGTTACAACGCCCAGAAAATCCCCACTAATAGTTTACTAACGTTGTGGCCCTCATCGAACCGTCAATCTCATTGTCCGAGATTTCGAGATCCTCAGGAAGAGTCGTGCTGAGCGAATTATTCGTGATTGACAACACCGGGTAATCACAACACCGGGTGGCGCCGGGCCTGTCAATTTATTCCCGTAGAGTGAAAGAACTTGCAGATTCAAGAGTTCTAGTGATGAAGACAAACTCTTGTTAAATACTAGTCATACAATACACTGTAATGTTGTCAAGTCCCACATCTTTGTTTGGAATATTATGAAGCCATTAACTGTTTACTGTTGCAAGCAGGAACTGCTGCAAGGAGAAAATATCCATTCGACTTTCATTGCGTTTTCCTGATCCCGTGGGATAGTCCACGAACCTGGTCGATTTCACACAGGCTGCAGAAAAACTTATCACACAACAAGTCGCTTTGTATATAATCGGTTTCAACAATTCCTTTGCACAGTCCAGTTACCAGATAAACTCAGTCTCAGGGGTTTGACTGGTAATTCCAGCTATTAAATACTGGAATACGACTCAACCAACTCCTCCGTTTTCGTTCTTGCTTGATGGCTACGCCCTTTAGAGCATGGGCAGAATAGGCAGGCGTGCAGGTGCCATCCTTCAACACATCACGGACTTCAGCACATAGTAGCAAAGAGCACGCAACGTTCAATACGCATCTCCACCAGGTAACGTTCGGCTATTTGCAGCGTTATGGACAGAGGTGAGAATATGAAATGGTTTGGAGTCACAGTGAATACAAAAAAATCATAAATATGTCAGGGCAGCGCAGGTGTGGCAGAGGCAACGCATTATGTCAGGGCAGATGCGTTATGGCAGAGGCAGTGCAGGTGTGGCAGACAGAGCGCAGGTAATGAGGGCTAGGCCAGCGATATTCAAGGCAGCTCAGACCAGTTGCTCAGGGAATAATAACATCTCATTTTTTTTTAAACTAAAGGATGAATCCTGAGAAGGAAAACAGGCCACACATCATGGCTCTGATACCATGTTAAACACACATGGGGAGCGAGAAAGATGTGAAAGATAAAACATGCAATACAATTTTTATTAACACTTGATATACATTTATAGTACAATGTGTGACTTTTGGGTTTCACATCCCAAGGTCCCTTGGACTCCTTTTGTCCATTCGGCTTCCACACTAACCCATTGAGGATTAGGTGTCCAACAGAAAGTGAAAAAGTAACTATGGAAATAAAAGGCGAAGTGGGTCTTTATTTAAGTGGGTGAGTTAAAAAATAGAAATGAGAATTAAATGCACATTTATTCTCATCCCTAGATCTAAATGAATCTCAGCCATTAGATCTTAAGGTAACCCAAAAGGTCATTTAGAGAGTAAAAGGAGAAGAGAAGAGAAAAAAGATCAATTCATTTCTTTCATGAGCATGTGAGAGAAAGAGAAGAGAGAACAATGAGAAAATTTCTGAGTAGTGAGGAAGTGAAGGAGAACAACAAGAAGACATTTCAACAAATCTGGGCAGCAACATTTATTGGCACGCATCCTAAGGAAAAATCGTACAGCAGGAGAGGCACAAAAATCGAGGAAGAGGGACAACAAGAAGGGCACAAATTTCGAGGTAGGTTTGGGCACAATTTTCGAGGCAACCGTATTGTGGAAATTCATACAACAGGTTCCTAACACGTTTTTCGAGGCAAGCTGTACAACATTTAATGTTGTTTTATTGCTGGAAAATTTCTCTTGGCTGTTTACTGATTGGCATGATTTTCGAGGTGGAGTTCAAGCACGAAAATCGAGATAAGTTGTAATTTGTGGTTGCTGGAATTTTTACTGTGTATTTCAGTTTTTCTGTAAAAGCATTTTCAGAAATAAGGAAGAGCTCTCAAACTGGTTTTCCCTAAGAGTTGTAGGGGGTTTTTCCAGGGTCACATTGACAAAAAATCACTGTGTTATTTTCTGTGTTTTATTTCTGCAATTTCAACAGTTGCGAAATCTCTAAATTTGTGTTTACAAAAAATAGTCATTTCTAGATTTTAAATTTTTTATCATGCTTGGATTTAAAACTAAATGCATGGAGTGATAAGGAAAACTGATAACCAGAGTAGGGGTTGAATTTCTTCATGCAGAAGGCCAGAGCGCTGATGCAAAGAGGCAGAAGGCTGACGTAGAGGGTTCAGGAGCTATGCTGAGGCTAACAGGGCTGACACAGAGCCTAGGAAAAGTGCCAGAAGGATTTTTGTGGGATAGATTAGTGCTGAGAAGCTGAATATTTGTCTTCGAGAAGAGGTATTACTACCGTGTAACAAACTCTGTTGGGTGAGCCAGTTCGGCACCCTAGTTGTACTCAAGAAATCTGCATAATAATAAAGCCCTCAGAACTGTTGCATCGGTTTTTCCAAGTTGGGTTTTTCCCGGGACGATTGTTCAAAAATATCGGTGTCCCTTGTGTCTTTGTTCCAGTATTTCATTTGATGACCTGTATATGAGTTAACGTTGCATTTGTGTTTATTTTCAGTATTTATATGTATAAATAACTTGTTAATGGAATAAACAAGTAGGTGAAATAAACCAGATAATGCAGTAGGGATTTCTAACGATTCAGACTTGGAAATTTCAACAGTGTAGAAGCAGAGGGGCTTTCGCATTCCTTTTCTTTTTTTAAACTTCCTGAAAACCCTGTGTGTCCTCCCAATCTTCTGCTGGGTCTTTGGCTTTTAGCGATTCTGTAGCTTCTGCTTGATTTAGAGGGGATTCGCATTCATGGCACTGCTTGCACCAGAAGGGGATGTGTTCATAGTCCAGTGGTTGTTGCCATACCCCTTCTTGATACTCCAACTCTATGAATTTCGGGAGAGGCTTAGTAATGTATATATACACATATTCTTAATTGAGGTATACCTTCCTCTCCTAGTTGAATCTGCCACTTTGACAAAATTCCCAATAGAATTTCCTATACCTTCCAATATCTCCGGATCCCAAAAATCCAACGGGAGTCCAAATAATTCGGACCCATACCAGAGCAGCCATGAATTTCTCTTGATCTAGATTGTAGCATTCCTCCCAATGTCGCATGAAGAGTTCCGCATTGTAATAGAAATAGGGTCCATTCTCGAAGATCCTTTCCTTATCTTCGAGACTGGTGAAGATCACTGTGAAGAACCCTTGAGCACCCAACTTCAAATCTATATGCCCTTTTGGCTGCCATTTTAATTGGATCCATTTTACTAGATCTTGTTTTGATGGCTACATACCAATGAACTTACAGATCAATGCATGGTCTTTCATAAACTTTCGATACGTCTCCAGCTTATTATTAGGGATTACAAATTTGGATTTCTTAACTGCTCTTGGCATATATTGTCCCTGAAGTCTTGTCTGCAACTGCGCCCCCAGCATTGGGGTTCCTTCGGCTCCATTGCCCAATCTGCTAGCTGTCGCGACTCGCGACCACTCCTTGTGAGCTCGATTCCCTACTGCAATGCTTCTATATGAGGGGATCTCTCCCCTCCCCACGTGTGTGCACATCCCTGTCGTTAGAATCCTCTCCTCCTCACGTGTGTACACATCCCCACCATTAGAATCCGTAGAGAATGAGACCATTAGGCAGTGGACAAAGATTACTGAAAAGGTGATTCAGAGTTTGCAAGAGGAAACCCTAGCAAAGTGCTTCCTTATTCAACTTTGTTTTTTCCCTAATTTGAAAATAAGCAACCTGCAAAAATAGTCTCAAAACCCTAGATGTCTAGGGTTTTTGAGGTCTCCAATGCCAATTTTTTCCTTTAGTTTTGAAATTTGCTGCAAATTTTTCAGTGGCTAACCTTGCAAAATCTTCTAGAGACTAGATCTTACTCTCTAGGGCCTAGATCTAGCTCTTCTTCCACTTGATCCCTTGATCCAACCTGCAAAAATGAAAATAAAACACCCAAACCCCAAATATATATAAAATACTAAAATTCCCCAAAACCCAAGTTAGAAAAAATAATTTACAAGTTAGATCTACAAAATTATTTACAAGATTTACAAATATACAAGGGTTTTGAAAATTTGAAAATTTTGATTATTTGCCACTTGGAGAGAAATGAATTTCTCTATAATTATTTTTTGACTAAAAAATAATTAATTTTCTGACTTAGGAACTATATTTAATTTTGCTAGAAAAATTCATTAATTGACTATTGAGGGGATTAATAATTTTTTCCACCCTCATATATTTTAGCAATAGTTTCTGATTGTGAGGGACCTTGCACCAAAATATTTTTACATCAAAATAATTACAATATCAACCCTTAGAAGGGGAAATACACATTCAAACCAAACCCTCAAGACATTACCCAATTCTGCGACACTATTATCTAGTATGAAACCAAGTGTGCTTATAATAAAATAATTTAGCCATGGTGTTTTGATTATGAGGGACCATGCACTAAAATTATTCCTAAACACACTTTTGCATTAGACTCTATTGATTTGGGGTAGCATCGGATGTGCTCTAGCGTCAAAACCTGGTGGAGAGGCTAAGGCACATGAGATCCCCAATACCCAGAAATGGTTTGGGTAGATTCTAAACAGTTTGGGAGATATTAAAATAATTAATATTTTTAATGGAGTCCCTGAGTCTAAACTTAGGGAAAATAAAATATTAATGTGTATTAATATAAAACTGTGTTAGAATGGTCCAAAAGTCATGGATCAAGCCAAAATTAATCTTAGCTGTTGATTAGGGACTTAATCTCGGCTGTTGAATTGTCAACGAGAAAAGTATAAAAGGAGGTTTAAGTGTCACTTGGAGAACACACCAAGTTGATCAAGATTTCGATTTTCTGGGGCAGGGTTTGTTGAGGAAGTCGAAAGAGTGATCAGAGTTGCAGCTGAGGGGCTGTGAATATAAAAGCAGAGAGACAGTGAATATAAAAGCAGACAGGGAGAGATAATACCAGGAGGATCAACGCAGAAGCCGAGAGAGAGGGACGTAGAGCTAGCCAGACGCTGACGCAGAGCCAACAAGGGCTCACGCAGAGGCAACCAGGAGCTGCACAGTGCCTCAGAGAGCTAGCGTGGGTGACACAGAGGCTTTAAGGGTTGACACAGTGCCTCCAGAGGTTGATGCAGGGCAAGCCAGGGTGACACTGGGCCAGAAAGGGCTGACGCAGTACCCAGAGGCTGATGCTGGTGTTTTCGTGGGGCGGATTGGAGTTGGGAGCTGTCGGAGTGTTTATTCGGGGTTTCAGCCGGAATATCTGCTTCCGAGTAGAGAGGTACTATTGCCGAGATTATTCTTTGTTGGGTGAGCCGGTTTTGGCACCCAGATTATATTCAGAAATTGCATAATAATAAAACCTTCAAATAGCTGCACCGGTTTTCCCACATTGGGTTTTTCCGAAGACATTGGTCCAAAAACAACGGTGTCACTTGTGTGCTTGTTTTATTTCCTTCAGTTGATGATCTGTAATGTGTTGAACATGCACTTGTATTTATTTTCAGTATTTACATGGTAAATAACTTGTTAATTAATTAGAACAAGTAGGCAGAAATAAATCAGAAAAGTACATGAAGGGTTTCTAACAGTTAGAATTAGAAATTCCAACTGACTCGATAAACACTAGGACTCACCTAAGACCTTGTCAACAAATTCCACTCTAGCTTTGGGGTTATCGCTGGAAGAAAAACTCTTCCGATTATGCGTGTTTACAAACACACATAATTTGGGGAGGTCAAAAAACTTCTTAGTATGATATCCTTTGCCAAAATCAGAGGCTTACTTAGGTGTTGTTACATAATTAAATGGTCATACTAGCATCATTTACAATAAACTTTGCAGAAATTGGGTTTACAATAATAAACGATCACAACTGATAGCTTCGATCTTCGAAAAATTTTCTCTACTTCGTTGTACTCTGCTTTCCCAGACTGTTGACAAAGTGAAGACAATATGGGAGTGCCAAATCAGCTTCCTATATAGAATTAAGTCAACCTTGAAAGCTTTTGAAGCAGTCTCTTTCTTTGTATCACTCCTGTACCATAGATTTTATAAATGCATAGGAGATGCTCTAAGCACTCATTGTTATTGTGAATGATTGTTTTTTCTATTCCCACCGACATATTCTGGTCATTAGTGGACATTAATATCATTTCATCTTTTAGAGACAGGTTCATGCATTGATGAATGATTAATCTAAAGAATTATCTGTTTGTCTCATTAAGTGGAGGGTGCTTGTTTGTTTAAACTTGTAATGTTTTATCTATTTCATGGCTGAGACTTGTCATCTGTGCCTAACACCCGCATTTGCATATCCTCAGCTTTGCCTGAATCCAAGGTGTTGTTGCATGGCGTTTGGGTGGATCACTGGAACATTCTTGTGGTATCTGATAACTCAGATATTATATATTTTCTAAAATCAAATGAAGAAGAGCTGAGGGAGATTTCAAAGTGCCATTTACAAGTGGCAGGAACAATTGTTGGGTTGTTTGTCTGGGAGGATAGTTGTGCAAAGATATCTGATAGGTATTTCTGTAACTCTTTACTCTCTCTGTGATGGTGCTTGTGCTTGAAAAAAGGGTAAAATGCTTAAAAATATAAAAATAGAAGCTGAGATGCTAGTTCTCCTATTTTCTGTTTTCCAAATTTCCATGCTTTACAATCAGTAAACAAGATAATGCTCTTTGCAGGTATAGCATTATGGTTATTATGTCAGATTGCATTTTCCAGTGGATTGTAATCGATGAGGAAAATAGTGCAGTTAATCTCTTGAACAACAAACCCACCCAACAGTTGAAACTAAGAAGACAACATCCATTAGGTATATCTTGTTGTTGTTTCCACAAGGAGCTTTCTATCCTAGTTCTAGCTGGGCCTACTAATGAAGGTGAGTTCTTTGATGGGAATATATTCTTTATATTAATAATTTGTATAATGCTTATTTCATAATTCTCTCTGTTCTGAAGCTTTCTTTTTGTCTTAATTATTGTAATGTACAAAGCAAGAGTACATATTCATGGATTGGATACCAGCATTATTTATTAATTGCTGTGTGAATACTGACATGCAAACATTATTCTTTGAAGACCTACTTTTTTCTGTATTTTGCTATCTGTAAATAGCCATTTTTTCTCTGCGGTTTTCATGAGACTTTTATTTATTTATTGTTATTCAGGATTGTATTCTCTCTCTGTCTGGCACCTTACAAATACATCAGATATAGAGTTAGTCTGTTCCAGTTCAGAGTTTAAAGGTGTCCTCACCTTTCCAGGGAGGCACTCAGAACTATTTTCTGCTGCAAAGGTTCTCATCTCATCTTGTGGAAGGCATCTTGGAATGTTGGATTTTACAGGAAGTTTACATATGTTAACACTAGAAGGAATCCCACTTTCTGTTTGTGAAATTTCACTCATCGACAATAACTGTACTGAAAGCTCTGTTGAAGGACAGAATACTGTAAGTCTAGATGGCATAATAGATTTTGCATGGTGGTCTACGGGGAAACTTATGTTTGCCAAACGTAATGGTATTGTTAATTTGATTGAGATCCCTAGTGCTAATAACCTTTTGGAGGATAGCCCCACATTTTCTTCTCCCGTGCTGGTTAGAAATCCTAGTTCTCAGGGACATGTTTTTGTATTAGAGAATATATTTCCTTATGGTCAATCAGAAGAATCATCTGGGTCACTTTGCCAAGTAAGTTCCAAGAACGTACAGGATGGGGCCAACAGAGGCTCAGGATGGAAGCTGCTATCTTTGTTGGAACAGTCAGTGCCTGAGATGTATAGGTTTCTAATAGATAGTCAGAAATATGAGGCTGCACTTCATTTTGCAATGAAGTATGGACTTGATAAGGATGAAGTGCTCAAATCACAATGGCTACATTCAGATTATGGAAGAGAGGCAGTCCAAAACGTTTTATCAAGTATTGATGACCAAACTTGGGTGCTTTCAGAATGTGTGGATAAAATAGGCTCGACTGTAGATTCAGTTCGTGCTATTCTTTTGTATGGGCTTTCTAAGACAGAAGATTACAGATTTCAAGAAACACAGATTGCTGATAATAATATACTTTGTCAGTTCCGTGTGAGACGGCTTCGACTACTGCAATACAATGATAGGCTGGAAACATTTTTGGGAGTCAACATGGGCAGGTATACTATTCTGGTGAATTTTTCTGTTTGTAAAAAATTTAAAATATATGACATTGTTTTAAGTTAGGGATGGCCTAAAATTATATGGATGCTATCTATTATTTAGGCCCAAGCAGTATCATATCCAATAATCAATTCTTGGAGGTTGCCTTAAGTAAGGCATAATGTATTTGGTGGTTTGATTTTAAACATCAAAACAATGAGAAGAATGGAAGGTGTTCTAAACTACATATGAGACTCCCTTTGAGATGAGAAATCATTCATTGTACAATATCAAGTAAACTGCAAATTTTTAATTTTTTTGTCATTTTTTCTTTTCACATACTTTAATCCTGCTCATTAGATCCACTATTGTCCAAATTGTTCTTCCAAGTTTCCAACTCTATTTCATTTATGTTAGTTTTTTGGTTGCTCTAAGATGTCCTCGTAGGAAGAAGGCATGTTACCTCTAGAATCTGCTCTTCAAAAGATAAGTTACCCTCTCAATAGATGTTTTCTGGATCTAATCCCTGAGAGCTTTCAGCCTGAAGGATGCCATGAAATATATAATTACATCAGGGAACAACAGTATATACTTCAGTTCATTTCAGTCTAAATCACTAGGCAGCTCAATACAAAAGATACCAAACAAGCGTACTTCAATTGTAACAAGTTGCAGTGTTTTGGGCATACATTTCCATGCATGTAACAGCTGTCAAATAAATTTTAGTACAGCAGAATTCATTGCAGTAAATCTGCACCTCTTATCTTCAAGATATATGTCAAACCACGTAGCAATCTTGTCCCTCTGTTGTGCCAAATCAGCATAAACAAGTGCTGTAAATTACCCTATCATGAAGAAAATACAAGTTCAAAATCAAATCTGCAAGTATGCAGTTATTAGACAGCTGAAACACTCATTTATATATCAGAGATGAACAATATGTACACATTTAACCTATCACAAGCTGGTACAATTTCAAGCTCTCCAAACCCTACCTAGGTAAAGCAACAAAATCTTAGCCACCAACTCCTAGCTAGGAATCATTCCTAACCAAAGTTGATCACTCCACCAGGAATCCTCAACATGCTAGGATGATCACAAGCAGGTCCTCCTTGGCTCAAGCAAAATGCCTATTGTTGCTTCAAAATCTAGGCCATGTGAGTGGTCTTAGAAGGCACTAAGATGCAACAATGAGTTGGTTGCTGTTGTCACCTTAGCACTCTACCTCGGCCTCTTGAAGATTTTGTGTCACCCTCTGCGCTGGATTGCGCAGTCATGACTGGTCTCTGATGAAGTCTTTCTGCCTTCTGTTGCTAAGAAATTCGTCTCTCTGGTCCTCTGGAACTTCTGCTTGGCCTCTGGATTTGAGAATGATTTCTCTCTAGCAAATCGAACTGCCCTTGGTAAAGTTACTGTGCAGAGCTCTGTGTTGTCTGAATGGGATAACTCGGCCCTCTTGCTACAGCCTTTCTGGTTCTAGAAAACTTCCTTCAGATCATTGTCCTTGCCCCATTGTTTCAATCTCTAACTCTTTCTGACAATTGCCTACAACTACTTTGGAAATCGATCTGCCAAGAAATCGAACTGCTCAAGTGTTTTCTCCATCTCCACATCGACCTCCTCTTATAATCCACTGTTGGAGCTCCAACAACCAAAATTAAAACATAATTCATGGCTAGGATCATCTCTGGATCAATCCGTGTGAGTTTCTAGACTATTCTTGCCTTATCTTAATTAATACTGATTAATTAACCCTATTCCCTAAGTTTAGACTTAGGAAATATTTATAAAACGGTTAGTAATTTAATTGAGACACTTCAAGGTGGAATTTCCAAAAACGATTTCTGGTGTTTGGAGGACTCATGTTTTCTAGCCTCTCCACCAAATTTTGTGGCTATTAGACATTCGATGTTATAAAAAGTAACACTCCCTTTTAGTGAGGAATGTGTTCTAGTGTTGCACCCCCTGCCACAACACTCCGTCCTTGCATTATCTCTTGTTACGCTTTTGATGTCTAGACAGACTGCCCACCAACCACTCCGCAACTCTGATATATGCCGCATATGTGCTGTTGTTGACGTTGCCATACTACTGTCAACACTACATTTGCACTGCAACTCCCTCTCATCTGTTGTTGCTGCAACGACAACATCTGCAACTGAAAAACATCCAAAATACTGAATCAGATGTGTTCAGTATGTTGCATCTGTCTCTCGAGTGTCTCACTACTACTAGCATCTGCATTGCCACTGAAGGATCTGCGTTGTTGCTGACTTTGCATTGTGCCAACTGCACTGCTGCCAACTCTGCACTGCGCTCCTCAGCATCTAACTGCTACTAGTCTCTGCAACTGTCCCTCTGTCTTTGACTGCATCAACTTCCACTGATCCATCCTGCTACTGAGTACTGTGGGCCCTGTGAAAATTCCTAATCCTCAAGGAACCCCTACTGCAGCAAATTTGAATCTACTTCACCCACTTGATTTTGATATACATTATCAAGTTATTCTCTGAATACTGAAGCAAATTACTTCTGCAACCTACACTACTTAAAATTTGATTACATGAAACAAAAAACTGAGCAAAGAACAAGATACATAGGACATAGTTACTTTTGGACAAAATAGTCCCCGGAAAAACCCAATGCAGGAAAACCGGTGCAATAGCTCTGAGGGTTTTCTATTATTAAGCAGTAATTCTGAATACAATGCTGGTTTCCCTCCCGGCAATCCAATGACAAAGAAAAGACAATGGCGGAAACACTGAGTGAGTTTTACCTCACTTCACCCGACAGATTCCCGCTGATTTGACAACAAAACTAGCTAACCCTGTCTACTTCTGTGCTAGCCCTGCGTCAGCACTACAGGCTTTGCGTTAGCTTTGTGCTGTCTCTTCTTCCCACTGTGTTAGCTTTCCTGGCTGTTCCGACTTTCTGCGTGGCGGGTAGCTTTTGCTTCTGCGTTGGCCCTCTGTCTTTGCGTCAGCCCTGTGTGGGCCCAGATTAGCCCAACGTCAATCCTCTTAGTTGCTGTGCTGCCCCTTGTAGCTTCTCTCCGCTTCTCTGTCAGTACTCCAGAAATATCCTTGCCCCTTTGCTGCAAATGATCACCTAGTCTGAATTTCTTAGCTTCCTAGCCCCAAAAATCGAATTCCAGATCAAGCTATTCTCTCTGTGTGTGTTTCTAAATGATCCCCAAGCCTCTTTCTACTTTTCTCGTTGAGACTTCAACGACTGAGATTAAGTCTCTAATCGATGGCTAAGATTAAAAACTTGACTTGATCCGCTTTCTAGAACATTCTCACCCATATTTTGATTAATACCCATTAATATTTTAATTTTTCTAAGTTTACACTTATTTTAATAAAATACAATCTGGGTGGAATTTCACCAAATGATTTCTGGGTTCTTTAGAACTCATGTGCCTTAGCCTCTCCACCAATTTTCCTGGCTAAAGCACATCCGATGCTACCAAAAACTAACACTCCCTCTTAGCGAGGAAAGTGCTCTAGTAACAATGTCGAACTGCATGCTGCTCTGTATCTGAAGCATCTCCTTTCTGCACTGTTGCTGCCACCAACACTATGTTGTTGCTGCAACTGTATTGTTGCCCATGACACTGCCATTGCCGCTGCCGTATCTGAACCACAACTCCCTCTCAAATGCTGCATCTGCTATGCTGCTAGCACTAACATTGCATTTGTATTGCAACTCAATTGTTGAGAGAAGCAACTGAAAAGCATCCAAAATTATTGAACTTAACTATGTTCAGCATAATACCATGAATGTTGTTATCTCACTGCTACTAGTCTCTGACCCTCTGAATCTTCTGCGTTGCTGCTGACTTCTGCACTGTGCCATCTACACTGCTACCAACTTTGCTCTGCGCTGATTAGTCTCTGGTTTTCGGCTACTACATCTGTCTCTCCAAACAATCTATTGCATCATTTGACACTAAGTCCATTTTGCTATTGCTAATTCTCGGGCTCCAGTAGCAAGGAATTGATCCAAGAGGTGGACTTCTCAAGGATCCTATCCACATGTAGTCCTCCTGACTACAACTCAATATCGCCCCATTTCCCTCCTGGAGATGTGTGGGCACTCATGGCAAACTCATCTTTGTCAATCTTTGTTGAAGCAGCCTTAGGATCTTGTTTCTCATCCTTATCCTTTTGCTTCAAATGACACTGGGATGTAAAGTGGCCCATCTCGCTACATCTGAAACATTTCACCTTCGAAATGTCCTTCTTCCGCTTCTGCTTTTGCTGTCCCTTTGATGCTAAAGCTGCATTCTCCTCCTCCTCCTTGGTCTTCATGCCACTCCCACTGTTGCCATTGAGGTTAACCTTTACCAGGTCCCTCCTTAATTCCTCCTGTTGAATGGATGCCCACATCTCCTCCCATGAAGGTAGTCTTTCCCTGCCCAATATAATTTGGACAAAGACTTCCCATTCATCCGAGACTCCATTCAGGGGCGTCCTTACCATCGCGGTAGACTGAGGAGTAGACCCCACTGCAGCGAGTTGGTCTGTGGTGTCCTGCAGACGTTGAAGATAGGAGTTAACTCCTCCCTTCTACATCAATGTTCGCTACAACTTTTGTTCTAGGTACATCTTCCACTATTTGGAAGAGCCTTCATACAGTGAAGACAAAGCTTCCCACATCTTTCAGGCTGTATCCTTGCCCTTCAAGTGTGAGACCACATGATCTCGAACTCCATCGAGTATGAACTTCTTTGCCTTCCCTTGCTCCGCCTTGTACTTCTTCTTTTAATCATTGTCAGTAGGAACAACCACGACACTCTTGACGTAGGCTTCGAGATCGTACTCCTCTAGAACAACTAAGATTTTGGTCTTCCATATGATATAGTTGGAAGCTCCTTCCAACCTATCCTGATCTCTGAGCCCATGCGATGCCATCTCACCCAACTGTCGAACTGACTCCTCTAGTCACTGCTCAACATTGCTCAGTTGCCCAGCAAGTGAGAAATTCAAACTTTTTGGCAAAAATTTCTCTGAGGAGAAAATTCCCCTTCTGTGTCTCTTCGCTCTTTTTTGACGAATTTCTGCCTCGGCAAAAACTGCACCCTTCAAGGACTGCGCTGAGGCTCTGTGTCATTCCCTCTGCCTCTGCAAACTCACGAACTGGAAATCGTACCTCTCAGTCAACTCTCTTAGAGAGAGATTTCCTTGGAATCTCTGCTTCCCGGCAAGGACTACGCAATCCCATCAAGGGGATTCGAATTGCTGCCAAGTGAAACTTTTGGCCTCTCTACTTAATGCTGGATCTGCTCTTATTGTTTTAAAATCAGTGTTCCGATACTATGTGAAAATTCCTAATCCTCAAGGAACCCCTACTGCAGCAAATCTGAATCTACTTCACCTACTTGAGTTTAATATACATTATCAAGTTATTCGCTGAATAATGAAGCAAATTACTTCCATAGCCTACACTACTTAAAAATTGATTACATGAAGTAGAAAACTAAGCAAAGAACAAGATACATAGGACAATTATTTTTGGACAAAATAGTCCCTAGAAAAACTCAATGCGGGAAAACTGGTGGAGCAACTCTAAGGGTTTTCTATTATAATGCAGTAATTCTTAATTCAATGCTAGTTGCCCTCTTGAAAAACCAGTGATAGAAAAAATACAATGGTGGAAAAACTGAGTGAGTTTTGTAAAAATTTCCAAATATGAAATTCTACTGCAGCAACTGAATTATTTCACCTACTTATTTATCACAATAAGTTATTTACAAAATCCCTTTAGTAAATATTAAAATAAATTCTGCTGCAGTTATCACATGATTACATAGAGAAAATAATAGTGATATACAAGCACAAGAACTAATCACATCAACACAGTTGTTTTTGGACAATTGTCCCCGGAAAACCCAATGTGGGAAAACCGGTGCAATAGATGAGGGTTTTATTAATCTTCAGCAACAATCACTTTACAAGGAATGATTTTACAGAGAAACTAAGACACCACTGAGAGAAAACACCTATGGCAAAGTTCATCCATCTCTTGGAAACTTTCTGACACCCGAGAGATCCTTCTCCCACTTCTGCGTCACTCTATGTCCCTTTGCGTTAGTCTACATGAGGACTGCGTCTTCCCTCTGCGCTCTCTCTCGATAGCCTTGCGTCACCTCCTCCTCAGTCACTGACTGCTACTGATGCCCTCCTCTTCCTCCACCCTGCAACTATCCCTATGAAATCGATCTCCTTTTCTTTGAGAATCAATTTTCTTTGGTATACTAAGTATCTATTTTTGTGTCTCCAAATGATCCTCAAGTCTTCTCTTATACTTTTCCTGTTGATGAATCAACGATCGAGATTAAGTCTCTAATCAACCACTAAGATTAAAACAAAATTGATCCTCGTCTCTTAGAAGCTTCTCACCCTTATCTTGTAATATCCCTTCCTAGGAATATTTCTCAAATACCAGCGAACCCCAACCAGAAAAACGTACAAGTGGTATAATAGCCGGAAAACTCACAGAGATGAAATAATGATAGTGCAACAAATGACAATGTATACATGTAACGTAAACAAATACTCAAGAAATGCAACAAGAAATGCTAAGCCATTTTATTATACTGAGCAATAAAATGAGTACAAGAGGTGATCAGAAAGATGGCACCTCGAATTGCACAAGGCAAGTGAAGAAATACACTTAGAATAGCAAAGGAATGGCCTCACACTGATCTGTGTCCCAGCTGCTAGAAAATTGCCATGCTGTTGCTACTGTTGGAAATCGAATGAGGATTTGAGGCTGTTCCCCTCAGAAAAGGCTAAAACTCTGGAATCAGACTCTACTCAAGAAACCCAGAAAAACCCAGAAAGCTTTTCAGGAATGGCCGACCCCTGAAAATCACCCCCTTGGGATTTTGCGCAATCTCTCAAGGCTCTGCGCTGCCACTGAATGAAACCCTTCATAAATCTGCCTGAAACCTCTGCCAAAACCCTCCAATATGCAAGCGTTGATCCCCTGCTCAATCTCCCAGCACAAATCCTACTGCAAACCCTCAAGCCAGAACTCCTGCCAGAAAGAACTGCGTCATCCCTCACAGTGTTGCGTAGTCCTCCAAGATGCTCAATCCTCCTGCTAGAAATGCTGATGAAACTACTACCAAAATGCTGATGGAAATACCTTGCCCGAGTAGGCACTTGAAGCCCCCCGGGGCTAAGGGTGAGATCTCCGAACGGAGACACTCAATGCACTAAACAGTGTTGCAGACTAGCTAAACAACCAGCGTGCTCTAAGTCGAAGTGACTAGCTCAAATGTACATAATCAAATGCCAAAATGAGGAGGCTCCTCTTTCCTTTATAGCCTTTGCCTCTTTCAATCCCAAGGCTCACCTTCTCTAGCGCAGTCCCTCTCTTGCCACATGATTATTTCCTACTGCGCAGTCTCTTCAAGTTCTGCGTGGGCTCCATTTCTGTGTCCCCCCCTTTTGGCTCCCTTGGCTCACTTTTAAGTCACAACGTTGTGCTATTGGGAAGTGACTTTTATTCTAAAAGTGAGTCATGTCCCCTTTCCCTCACCTTTTTATTCATAAATAACTATAGAAGGCAAAAATTAAGCAAAATCGAATATTCCAATTAGCCATGGCTAATTAGGAATATTACATATATTTATTAATATCCATTAATATTTTTATTTTCCTAAGTTTAGACTTAGGAACCCATTAAAAATATTAATTATCTTAATAACTCCTCATCCAGGTGGAATTTCTCCAAATGATTTATGGGTCTTGGAGATCTCATGTATTCTTGCCTCTCTACAAAATTTTGGAACTAGAGCACATTCGATGCTATCCAAAATCGACAATCCCTCTTAGCGAGGAATGTGCTCCAACAGTGTTTTCCAATAGAAGCACCACATTGATCCATGACATCGGTCCTCTGCCTCTCATCTATTGCGCTGCTGCAACTTGTACTACTGCCCATGACACTGCAAATGTCACTGCTACATCTATACTGCAGCTCCCTCTGAATATGTTGCATCATGCTACCAATAGCACTGCCATTGCTAACTACTACACTGCAACTCCCGATACCATCCATTTCTGCTATTGAAATGGATTCTTTACCATCCCCGTCTTCTCCCTCAAATAAACAAACTTTGTTCTTCTTAGAGCCTTGGTGAGGATGTCTGCCACCTGTTCTCCTATTGCAGTGTACGTCAATTGTACTACCCCTCGTTGGACACAGACTCTGACAAAGTGACACCTAATATCAATGTGTTTCGGCCAATGATGAAATACTGGATTCTCAGAGAGCTTGATGCAACTCTGATTACCACATGAAATCCTGGTCGCTTCCATCCTTCTCTTGAATAGATTCACAAGCAATTTCCTAAGCCGTATGGCTTCGCACGAAGCTGTGCTAGTTGCCATATATTCTGCTTCAGCTGAGCTCAGAGCCACAAATTTCTATTTTCTACTACACCAGGAGGTCATCCTTGATCCAATGTTGAAACAATATCTAGTTGTACTTTTCCGATCTACTGAACTTCCAGCCTAATCTGCGTTAGTGAACCCACTCAGCATGATGTCATTGCTTTGGGTGTACAATAGTCCATGCTCGACTGTTCCTTGTATATACCTAAGAACATGTTTGGCTGCTACCTAGTGCACCCTCTTGGGTTCCACCATGAACTGTCTAAAGGTGTTGACAACGTAACAAATGTCTGGCTTGATATTGACTAGATATGTCAAGGACCCTATAAGCTTCCTGTACAAGGTGGGATCGACGTCTTTATCTTCTGATGCATCAATCTTCTTCCAGTTGGTGATCATTGGAGTAGCCATATGTCTACAGTCCTGCATCCTGAATCTTTTCAAGATCTTTGTAGCATATCTCCCTTGTCCAAGGAAGATCTCACCCTTCTGCTGCCAAACTTCCAACCCCAGGAAATAATGCATCTGTCCCAAATCCTTCATGTCAAATTCTGTGGCTAGGTTCTTCTTGCAGTTTTTGATGAGCTTGGATGATCCTGTAAGAAAGAGATCATCCACATATAACACCAGGATTAGAGGCTCATTCTCTGCGACAAGATAGTAGATATTAGGATCTGCATCACTCTTAACGAGTCCCATCTTTTACAAGTAGCCATCAATTCGATCTTACCATGCTCTAGGTGCTTGTTTAAGCCCATACAAGGCTTTCTTCAACCTACATACATGAGATCCCTTATCATGTGTCTCAAAACCATTTGGCTGTTCAATGTATACTTCTTCTTCTATCACCCCATTCAAGAACGCTGTCTTGACATCCATTTGGTGAATCTCCCACCCCATCTGTGCTGCAAGGGATATCACAGTTCAAATAGAAGTATACTTGGCTACTGGGGCGAAGGTTTCTTCGTAGTCTATCCCTTCCTTCTGAGCATACCCCTTAGCCACAAACCTGGCTTTGTATTTCTCCACACTGCTGTCTGCATCATATTTGAGTTTGTAGATCCATCTCGAACCTACCACTGGCTTGTACTGAGGCTTAGGTACCACTTTCCCGACATCATTGACAATTATAGAACTGTATTCCTCAACCATAACTTCTACACATACTTGATGCTGAACAACCTCATGAAAACTAGAGGGTTCCCCAACCTGAGCTACTAAGGTCTGGTATTTGTCTCGCTGTCTTCACTCCCTTTTATCATTCCTATGTGCACCAATGAAGTCCTTTGCACCTCGTAGAATTTGTTGGAGTTCCTGGCTCGTTCTTCCACTGGTAGTGGGTAGATCTATCATCTCTTCCTCTTCTTGAGATTCCTTCTGTTCTGAAGCTTTGCCTTTAGGAGAATTGCTGTTACTAGTTTCTGCTAGATGAATTGGTTGGACCAACGGATCGTCTTTTAATTGCTCCTCGGAAGTTCCTGAAAGCTCTGTCCTCCATAAACTTTACCTCCTGCCGAACTACTACCTTCCTACTCCCTGGAAGATAGACTCTATATGCCTTAGCATTCTCGCTATATCCCACAAGATATCCTTTCTCAGCAATTTGATCTAACTTCTTTCTCTTTTCTTCGAGTATATGGCAATACACCAAACTCCCAAATATCCTAAAATGACTGACTTTAGGTTTCTTCCCAGTGAAGACACCTTCCGGAGTGATCTTGCCCAATGCCTTGTGTGGAGACATGTTCTCGACATAAATTGCCGTGCTGCATGGTTCTGCCCACAGGAATCTGAGCATATCCTGATCATACAACATCGCCCTAGTTGCTTCCACAATAGTCCTGTTTTTGATTTCTGCTACTCCATTATGCTCTGGATTGTAGGGAGCTATCCACTCTCTTCTGATGCCATCCCTAGTGCAAAAATCGGTGAAGTCCTTGTCAATGTACTCTCCACCATTATTTGAACGCAACACTTTTATCTTCTTTCCTGTCAGATTCTCTACTAGAGCCTTGAACTCTTTGAATTGACCAAAAACCTCATCCTTGGTTTTAAGAAAGTAGATCCAAGTCTTCTTGGAATGGTCATTGATGAAGGTGACGAAGTATTCGGCACCACTAAGAGATTTTGTGGACATAGGTCCACAGATATCTGAGTGTATCAATCCTAGAACACTTTGAGCCCTATTGTTACTTCTGGAAAAAGCTGCTTTGGCATACTTGCCTAGACTGCACCCTCTGCATACATCATCTCGTTCAACACTTAATTCTGGAACTCCTGATACTGTTTTCCCGAGAATTCTCAGATCCCCATGGTGTAAGTGTCCCATCCTCTTGTGCCATAGTTCATTCAAATCTTTATCCCCGCTACTGTCTATCAGTGCCATTGGAGATTCTAGCTGTAATCTATACTGCTTGTTACTTTTGATTCCAATACGGGTCTTGTTGATCACTACGTGTCAACGACCCATAGCAGTACACCCCCTTTTTTCACAAAAGGGATAGCACCTGATCGATGTGTTCGTGTCGTTTAGCTATCATCGTTAGCCTGATTATCATGTTACAATGTAAACCCATTCTGCATGTATATGATGTAAATAATCTCAGCAGATCTGTGTCATGTATGTAATTGCCTAGGTAAACCTACTTTTCTAGTGACGACCTACATTTTGGGAGGTTTTTTGTTTCACTGATCCATTCTTGGATGGTCGGCAGAGTTTTGCTTCAATCTCACCCCAAAGACGGAATGTTTTTTATCACCAGGATCTTAGACGAGTTCTAGTGTTATAGATCAGGCCTATGTAAAAGTGATTTGAGAATAATCCTAACTATTTGGTTAGGTTATTTTATTACAAATTGTTTGGTCTGTTGAATTATATTTGTGTCGCAGAAATGAATAGTCTGCGAGTGTCTATTTCAGATGGGTTTTACCTCTTATGATGTAAAAGATATGAAAATTATGATGTAAAGTGTTTCGAGGGTTGGAAAAAATAATTTATCCCCTCATAGGTTAATTAATTAAATTTTCTAGCCAAAAATTAATTAAAATCCTAAGCCAAAAATTTAATTAATTCTAGGTCCTTGGTAAATTTAAATTCTTCAAAGGCAAAATTCGTCAGTTCTTAAATTCAAATTTTAAAAGGTCCTGGGAATAAGAAAAATTAATTATTTTGCTAAATTTTAAGCCCTTGGTCCCTAGATGTTAAGTCAAAGTCAAATTTTTAATGAAATTAACTCAAAATTTTTATTTTTGAGTTAATTAAAATTCATTTTATTTAAAAATTCGAATTTCCTCAAGAATTTAATATTTCGACGGATGAGATTAAAAGAAATTTTAATCCTCATCAATGGTCGAGATTGCTTTGACGAAGATCACTCGAACTAGCGGTTGGAAGATTTATCTTTAAATAGGAGGTCATTTGTCAGTTGATCCATCCAATCTCTGAGTCATGTGCTAAACTAAAAGCTCTCATGTAATCTTTTTTTATAGTAAAGGAAGACTTTGGGGTTTTTTTGCTGGTGTTATTTTTCATGGAAATACTGTAAAATGTGTCATTTTCATGCATAAATTTCTTTTTAGCCATTGATGGTAGCTTCTGAAGAGTGATTTGATTACAAGTATCTTGCTTAGTCGCTGGGGTTTAAGTGATAATTTAAATTTTGAATGTAATAGCAGGTATCTTTATTTATCTAAATTTTATTATTATTTTCTCGCTCTTTTTTAATGGTTGGATTGAGTTTTGCAGGAAAGTGTTGATTTTTTGATCATTGGGCGTTCGGGGAAGTTTTCAGTTGGACCAGCCAATTCCCGATTCGTATTGTCTGAAGAGCCCAGCTTGATTTGATCCCGAGCTTATCATAAGTTTTTTTATTGGTGATGCATGAAGGGTTTTGAGTTAAGCACTTCATTTAAAATTTAAAAATTTAATTTTTATGTGCTAAATTGATAAATCTGGCTGTTAAGAGCCTTAGATTATCAGGGCTGGGAGCGGAGTTGGATTCACACTCGCCAGATCTGGTAGATCTGCTATCCCTTTGCATAGATCTGTGATTTTTTTATGGTTTTTTTGACTTGGGTTTCTGGGGTTTTATTTATTTTTTGTATATCTAGGTTCTAGGTGTTTTTGTTTTGAGGTACAGGTTGCAGATCTGAAGGTGAAGTTTGATTTGAAGCTAGATTTAGGTCGTGGACGGTAAGATCTGGCCTCAAAACCAACTTTTGCAGGGGCATTTTTTTGCAGTCCAAGGGTTTTAAAATATTTTAAATCTGGAAATAATTTTATGAGAGTTTCATTGATAAATTTGAAGCACAAGTGTGAAATTCGTTTTTCTGGGTTTGTCTTCCTAAGGTTTTCGAATTTTTTTTTGCTTCTTGGGTTTATTCCCCTCTTGCTGTGTTTTTCTTTTTCTGGGAGATTTTGAATTTTTTATTATTATTTTCGCTGCTGTAGCCTCCCTCGAAGGCTGTTGCCTTCCTACGTTTTTCTCCTCTAACTGCAAAAAACGCAAAAGCAGCTCCGCTCCTCCAAGATCTGCGTCCATTACCGCAACCACTGCCTTCCTGCGTAGCTGCCTCCTCAAATCTCCTTCTCTCATTGCTTTGTCGTATCCCCTGTGCCTAACTTGACCTGCGTTTTCTCTTGCATAACCCTCATCCCTGTCTCGTCGCAGCCTGCCTCCCTGTGTCTTTTCTTCCTTACTGGCTACCCTAACTCGTTCGCCCCCTCGTCCTAGGCTTCGTTGCCTCAGCTCCTTTCCGCTGTCAAACCCGCAAGCTATTTCCTCCCCTGCCTGCACACATTCCTTTCGTTCCCTATCCACAGTCCTTTAACCTGCTCATCGAACATTGCTCCCTGCCGTCGACCTGCACATCATAAAACATAGCAATTTCTTTTGTCATTTTTGCTTGTGTTAGTAGGGTTAGATAGGTATAGCTTAGGTTTTATGTAAGTTTGATTTATGATTTTTAGTTTTGATTCATTTTGATTTTAGTTTTGCTCTTTAGGTCTAGAACATATATAACAAATAATAAAATTGACTTCGATTTCTTTTCCCTTTTTTGTTTGTTTAATTTTCTTTTTGGTGTTTCATTTTAATTTTTCTTCTATTTGATTTCGACTTTGCTTAAAAAAATAAAAAAATTAAATAAATATAAATCCAAAACCCTAAAAAATAAAAAAAACTCTAAAAACTAAAAAATCCTAAAAATAAAAAAGGCTTCATTTTTCATGTGACGTTGAGACCATCTAAAAAAACCTTAAATCAAAAGTGGTTTTTCACATTAAAAGATTTTAAATTTTTTTATGTGGCCTCTGGCCCATATTTTTTTTTTTAAATTATTAAATCCTTTTGATTTGTTTTGGTCACATAGATCATTTACCGCATTAAGTTTTGCTTCATAAACTTAGCACATCGAAGAAATTTTCCTAAGGACTAATTAAATTGTCAATTCCTTCTTGGTGTCTTTTGTGCTAGGGGTAATTCTAAAGAAAACTTTTGTGATATTAACATTTTTCATTTTTCCATAGTTTAACACACTTAAAATTTTTGTATCGAAGGATTGACTATAGGAAAGTGGTAAATTTTCCTAGATTTGAGTCACTAAGCATAAATCATTTTAATTCTAGGATTGGAATTGATTAGCATTTAAATTTCATGGTCGTTTAAATTATTTGGATCTCTAGAAATTTAATTGCTAGAATATTTTGCATCTATTGAAATTGATCTTCATTGCTTGATTTATTTGATGCTCGTTACATGTTAGATATTTTGCAAATATTTTCAAATAATTGTTAAAGTGCTCTGTCGTGGAATTATAATAGATTGCCTATCTTTGTTTCCTATGCTGAGTATTTTTTCGAGCATCTGTTGACATTGATTGCAAAGAAGTTTCTGTTCTCTTTGAGCTATAATTGTATCAAAAAGATTTGAAACAAGCTTGTGGTTTAATTGTAATATTTTCTAGGGTTTATTTTTAAGTCTTCATCCAATAAAGCGAACATTTTATTTTGGTGATGTTGACATGGCGAATTTTCGCTATACCAACAAGGGGAACTAACCCGATCGCAAGCCCCAATTAGACCTGCTTTCGTTTGAGATGGCTAGTTCCAACGGGGTTTAAGGAACCCCGTAAACTGTTAAATGAGTTGAAAGATTGCTTCCGGGAGGAAGACTTCAATTAAATCAACAAAATAAAACAACTAACCTCTATGAATTAAATCCTATCTTCACTACTAACCACTCTAATTTGGTTCTAGCTATCCTAATCTATCCTGTAGGAGCATGACGAAAGAGAGGTTAAATATCATATATGAATCCCAAGTTTAAATGAATCAATTATTGGTTCACATAAGAACAAGGCTGCGTCAATTCTAAATTGCAATCCAATCACTCATACAGGAATACACATTCCTTTTATGAAATTAAAGCTTGCAACTGATGTTTAACATAGTTTCAAATCAGGGACTGCTCATGAATTAACTATGATGAAAAATCACATTCAAACAACCAAAGCTAATCATAAACTGTAAGTCATCAATGGGCACAAACACAAATCACATTCATATTTATGCTCTCAACAACATCCCGATTCATAACATATAAAGAAGAGGAAAATGAGTCTGATAAAAGGCTCCCTCTCTGACCCAAACAATCTTCCTTACTGACAATAAACAAAAGCTGTTCTGCCAAACAAAAAAATCCCTCTTCCCTTCTATGGAGGTAATATTTATGCCTTCAAGAATTGACCTCCCTGTCTCCTCTGACTTTTCCACTCCCCTCTCTTTTCAATGCATGGATCAAAAAATGTACAGAGGAGAACGGTCGATGAGATTGTTGACACGTCGAAGCCACCTATGCTGGAGCGTCCTTCTTCCTAAGGAAGTGAACAGATGTTGATAAAAAGGGTGACTGTGTGTCGCCTCCCCATGATGAAAACCGGGACAACTTTGCTTTCAGAATGCGCATGCAACGCGTGGGATTCTGACCTGGAGTGCCTAAGGCTGGATCTTTAGACACAATGCTTCTGCATACATGACTCTTCGAATCCACTCCTGCGTCCTTTACTTCTCACCTGCAGAAATAGTTATCATTAGCTTCATGATTGTGAGCATATAACAGAAATGTTCAAATAAAACATAAATGCTGCCTTCATTAACTTTTATAAAACTACACGGCACAAGTGTGAAAAAAGGATTTATGCACAAACTACATGCAACACACAGTTTCCCGCTCAATCCATAGGCTTGGCACGATTTTCGAGGGCTTTACTTAATCGCAATTGGGTATCATCCCCTTCACGAGTCGCATTACCCATGCCTCTCACTTTCCCGATGTGCGATTACACTATCAGGACTTCACAGGCCCACCTTTTACACTAAAAACCCGCTTCCTTTGTTATATCTGGAATTTTGAAAAACACGAGAAAACAAAGAAAATCCTGCCCCGCTCACTAAGGCCGAACCTCAAATTTTATATATCGGGGCTTGTAGATATCGTCGGGTTCGGCATGTCGCATATCGCAATATGCACAAGCCTGGGGCTCCGCCGATTGCGATATGTGATAGGGCTTCGGACCCGAAAATATATACATCATATTTGATAGGCGCGGCGGGTCCGCCATATAGCTGCGTGCATTGTGTGTAAGGCCCAGGCTCCGCCGATATGCAATAAGCAATATGGCCCCAAAACCGAAAACAGATATATATATATATATATATATATATATATATATATAGTGCGTTAATACCACCTGCAGGTCTGTAACAATAGGCTTGCCTTTGAAAACTGAGACTTTAATGTTTTTCGACAAACAAAGGAATATATGAGGAAAACCATGTCTGGCCATAAGGCCGGACTTGAAATGCTATACACTCCAGTTCATAATTATCGGCGGGGTTGGGGTGTAACGGTATGCCTTATATGCAGGCCCCGGGCCCTGCCGATGGTGATATGCGATTGGGAGGGCGAACCCGATAGAATATATATCGTGGCTAATATGGCCATTGGGTCCGGAAGACATACGCGCCCTTTATATATATGGTTTTTGGGCTTGGTCGATAGCAATTTGTGATGGGGGTTCAAATCCGAAATATATGAATTTGGGTTAATAAAACCTGTCGGGTCCTGAAGTCATAAATGGGTTGTGTTGATTGCGATAGGCCCCAAAAGGGTTTATGCGTGTTTTGCGAAGCATTTCTGTTGTAAGGAATTATGATGGGAAAATGAAGCGATAGAGGGTTTTGTGGGTTAAATAAATCCCGATGAACATAGGAATGAAGGGCTTAAATGAGGTTGTATACGAGGGATTTATTAAGGGGCTTAAACCATTTGTGAAAACTTCTCAGGGACCCATCCAAAATTGTTGCCAAGGCAAGTTTTAATAGGGTGGTGGTTGTGGTCACAACAAGTGATTAAGGGATTTTGTGATGCAAGTGTTTTTGATCCTCGAGTCTAACTTCATCCCATCATTTGCATATAAGTTAGCTTTGCATAAATAAAATTTACTTCCAAGCATAAGCTTGGTCGATAGAGAGATAGGTATCCATCCATCTTTGTTTGAGAAGCCTGCTTTTAATAGTACTTAAAACGGTAACATTGCAGTCGTTAGAGCCACATCTCTCTGCAGCGCTGGAGGCACCGGGTATGTTAGATTTTTAGGAGAGGTATCGCTAATCACACCTTAGTGTGCTTCACCTTATCTTCTCTCTGCCAATTACTGTTGAAGTTTCTAATTTTACTTAGTTTAGAAACCCTTCATGCACTTTTTCTAATTTATTCCTACCTGCTTGTTATTTTTCTTTAACAAGTTATTTACAAAGTAAATACTGAAAATAAACACTAGTGCATGTTCAACATATTACAGATCAACAACTAAAAGAAATAAGAACAAATACATCACATGATACCATTATTTTTGGACCAATGTCCCCGAAAAAACCCAATGCAAGAAAACCGTGCAACTATCTGAGGGTTTTCTTATTAAGCAATATCAGAGTACAATCTGGGTGCTGAAACTGGCCTACCCAATAGAGAATTTCCTTAGCAGCTATACCTCACAGTTTGAGAGAAATCTCCTAGTTGAAACCCCAGAAAAACCTTCCAGCAGCTCCTCAGCACAAAACTGCTTTGTAACCCTAGCGTTTGCCCAAATTGGACTGCATCAGCCCCTCTGTCTCACGCTGGCCTTACATCAGCCTATCTTGGCCTGCGTCAGCCCCAGGAGGCCTTGCGTCAGCTCTGGAGCCTCTCCGTCCGCTGCACTAGCCCCTCTGGTGCTCTGCGCAGCATTTGGCTGCTTCTGTGTGGCTCTGCATGAGCCCTTGCTGGCTCTGCGTCACCCTCCTTGGCTGCTACGCTGCTCTTTTGGCACAATGTCTCCCTTCTCTGTTTCTCTGTACTCAATGCCCCTCAGCTGCTCTTCTGATCACTGATTCTATCTCTCTTAACAAACCCCGCTCTAGAGAATAGAGTGACTGATCATCTAGTGTATTCTCCAAGTGACCCTCAAGCCTCCTCTTATACTTTTTTTGTTGACATCTCAATAGCCAAGATTAAGTCCCTAATCAACGACTACGATTAGATTTGACTTGATCCATGTCTTTTGGACCATTCTAACACAGATTCATATTAATACACATTAATATTTTATTTACTCTAAGTTTAGACTTAGGGACTCCATTAAAAATATTAATTATTTTAATATCTCCTGATCTGTTTAGAATCTGCCCAAACCCTTTCTGGGTATTGGTGATCTCATGTGCCCCAACATCTCCACCAATTTTCGTGGCTAGAGCACATCCGATGCTACCCCAAATCAACAATTACTACGAAATCAGGTTCAACACAGAAAGGATCGAAGGATTCACATTCACATAGGCATTTAACTACAATCAACCAATATTCTTGCATTTCACATTAGCTTTAGGATCTGCATTTCATATAAGATAGTCATTCATCTAAGTAGCAGTTGCTAATCAATTACTTGGTCTTAATTTTCCTAGCAAGATCGTTGATTCCATAAGGCACTGCTATCAATCATTTAAAATCTATTCAAATCCTATAAAACTTGCCAAATCTTAATCAAGTACTTGGTCGCTTCACTATGTCTACCCGAACTGGTTGGTTCCCAACTAGTTTTTCTTCATTACATTTTTCCATAGGGTCTACCCCCCTTAGCCGCTGTTGGGAGACAACTTAAATAGAGAGATTGGGAATCAGGATGACAGTCCCCGATCTGAACTGTTGTCGTGGTGCCTAGACATTCTGTGTGACAATAGGCCTTCTTTTTCAACTCGGGTGTTTGACATATACTTTCTCCTTAATGAAGAAAATTTCATAGCCCTTGTTTTGAAGTTAAGATACAGAGAGTAAGTTCATATCTAATCCTAGCACATGTGGCACATTGGTTGGTCGAAGCCAATCTCCTGCTTTTGTTTGAAAGACTACAATAGCACTTCCTACGGGGGTACATTTTGCCTTATTTCCCATGGTGAGCTGAAAATTCATCCTTTCTTCTTGATAATTCGAAAAACATTCTCATATTCCTGTCATATGCTAGGAAGCTCCATTATCTATATACCAAACCTCAGAGGAGGCAGAACTTGCTAGGCAAGCGACTTCTTCTTCTAGTCTGGAAGCTAACATAGAATAATCATGATCCATGTTCTTCGTGCTTTCTTCTTTCTATGGAGATCTGCGTGAGTCCCTTTGAGTTGATGCCTTAACATCATGCTCCTGACTCATAGCAGATTCTTCTCTTCTGTTGCCCGATCTTCGCTTTGATACCATGTGAAAATTTCTAAATACGAAATTCTATTGCACCAATTGATTTATTTCACCTACTTATTTCTCACAATAAGTTATTTCCGAAATCCCTTTAGTAAATATTAAAATAAATTCTACTGCAGTTATCACATGATTACATAGAGAAAATAACAGTGATATACAAGCATAAGAACCAATCACATCAACACAGTTGGTTTTGGACAATTGTCCCCGAAAAAACCTAATGTGGGAAAACCGGTGCAATAGATGAGGGTTTTATTCATCTTCAACAACAATCGCTTTACAAGGAATGCTTTTACAGAGAAACTGAGACACTACTGATAGAAAACACCTGAGGCAAAGTTCATCCCTCTCCTGGAAACTTTCTGACACCCTCTCATGTATTCTAGCCCCTCCACAAAATTTTGGAGCTAGAGCACATCTGCGTACTTAAGAAACTTAAATAATTTTATCTCAAGAATCAATCAATTCATCTTGCATTGCATTCTAAGTCTAGTTGCATTGATAATTTACCTCCATGCATAAGCTTGGTTGATAGATATTTAGGGCCATTTTTCCTCAATTTAGCTTGAGGAATTTAGCCGCTCTTTAGTGGTTAACATGGTGACCTTGCAGTAGTCAGAGCCACAGTCTTTGCAGCGCCGGAGGCATTGGGTGGTTGGAACACAGGGGTAAGTATTGTTAATCAAGCCTTTGTTTGCTTTCCGTTGACTTCCATCCCACAACCTATTGTAGAGACTAGTTCCAAAACAGTTAGGTGAAAGGTTATACTTAGAATAGACATATAATTATAAGTAACCAAGATTCTTGCATCACACCTAGGTCTTAGGATTTTCATACATATAGGTTAGTGAAGCCTTCAAGCAAAAATTATTCATCTGGTTACTTGGCATCTAATTAATAATGAGCAAATAGTTGACTTCATAAGGCACCGGTCTCACATTCAAATCTAATATAATCTTTAAATCTTGCTAAAATTAACCAAGTAGTTAGGCCATTCAATAGCGTCCACTAGACTTGTTGGTTGCCAACTTGTCTTTTGTCTTCACATTTCCATAGGGACTACCCCCCATAGCTTGCTATTGGTACAACTAGAACAAAGTGGTTGGGGGTCAGAGTGATAGCCCCCACCCTGAGTTGTTGTCGCAGTGCTTGTACAATCTGAGTGACAACAACTCCTCTCAATGTTGCATGAAGTGGGGACGTTTTTTGAAAGTGAAGTGTCAGAAGCGTCAATTTCTAAAAATCGTTGGAAGCGAAGCATCTTGGAAGTGTCTATATATATATATTATATTTTTTTGCATTTATATTAAAAAAAATCCATAATAACAAATTAGTTGTAGAAGATATGAAAACATTCATTTTGTACATAAATCAAGATAGATATGGTATCCATTGTACATCAATGATTAATTATTCGAGCATCAACCATCTAGACTCTAGCAATTACAAACATACATCAAATTTTTAAACATATCATGGATAATAGAAGGTAGAAAGTATGAAATTTTAAGCATATAATAGACAATAGACATTTAGAAGATAAAATCATAAAACATTCAAATAACTTATCTAGTAAGTGAGCAATTGTCAACATTAGTCATGACTAAAATTCAAATAATAATGTTTCCATAATAGGCCACCCGACTAGTACCAATTACACACTGAACTTGGAAGAGTAACGCTCGTCGCTGAAAAGTTCAAACTCACAACACTAAAGTCTAACACTCTATAGTGTAATCTATCATCTATAGAGTCTAGACTATGACAAAAGTAGTGAATTGTGAATATATCTACTAATCTCTCCTCCTTAAACCATAACCACTACGTGAGCCTCCACGTGGTGGCAGTGAAGAAGATGGTGGCCATGGAAGTTGTGGAACTGCTGAAGATGAAGCCCATGCTGCTGTTGTTGAAGAATGGAACATGGGCATTGCTACCCACCAAAAGTGGGTGACCCCATAGGAGAATTTTTCTCCTAGTTATCTCTTTCGTTGACAACCAACAACTGTTAATAGCCACCGATGAAGCCAATTAATTGTACCATTTGATTTTTGCTCCCTACGTTAGTCATATGTCCCCTCACCCATCTATCAAGAGTATATGTTAGAAGCTGGCAAATCCAACACAAAAGGTATGTTTTTCATTGTGTAATCGAGTGCTTATTCTTGTTTTTCTTGGGCATTTTAGGCATGGATTATTGGGTGAATTGGAAGAAGGAAGGGATTTGACCGTGGTTTTGTTCCCTCACCTTAAATGGGGGGGTGATCCACAATCCTAGTCCCGTGGGATCTCTCCTATTGACCTATGGTTTTAGGAATGGCTCTACTTAGGAAAGTTTGATTTTGGTAGCGTGGTTCGATTTTCCCGTTTCACATTTTTCACTTCCCTCCGCACATTACAAGCCCAATTTCATCATTTTACTTCTCTGGGTCCACAAGGCACTGGCACTTCCCCTCCCCTTGTCCAGATACCTAGGTTGAGTCTGGAAATGTTACCCCACAAGTTGATGCAACTAAAATAAAGATAAATGCATATCATGGTCACAAGCAAGAAACAAAAGAAAAAGAATATTATAAAATGCAAAAGATAGTTGAGACATTTAATATAGCATGTGGGCAAAAGCTAAACGTGACCTCTAACCCTTGTCATGACCATCACCCTGTTTCCTAGGGCCCCATAAGTGCCTCCACATCATTAAGGAACCCATGCACGTCCCAACCCTTGGTGGACGATGAACTGTGTTAGTTTTTGGAGTAGTAACAGACAAGTTTTCTAGTCTCTATGGTGTCTAAAAGGCTAAGGAACACGAGATCTCCAAAACCAAAAAAAGTTTTCGTGAGAAAAGCCTTAGGGACACCTCAATTTGATTAAGCCATAGTTAAATATTTCCTGAGGCTAACTTAGGTAAAGTGGTTAATTAAATAGGATTAATTGAGGGAGGTCAATTTTGCTCTAGAGACTTGTTACCGACCACCAGTGGGTGACTCCATACGAGAACTTTTTCTCCTAGATTTGTCTTCAGCCAACAACTAGTTGCTTTGATAACCACCGGTGTAGTAGATATACTGTGCTAGTTGATTTTTTCTCCCTGAGCCAATCATATGTCCCCTCACCCATCTGTCAAGAGCATATGTTTGAAGGTGGGCCATCCAATCCTAAAGGTATGCCTTTCATTGTGTAATCAAGTGCTTATGCTTGTTTTTCCTTGGGCACATTGGGTATGGATTATCGAGTGACTTGGAAGAAGGAAGGGTTTTGACTGTAATCTTGTTGCCTCACCTTAAATGGGAGGTTAATTCTTAACCCTAGTCTTGTGGGATCTCCCCTATTGGGAAACCTCGATTTTGGTAGCATGGTCTTGTTTTTTTGTTTCATATTTTTCACTCCCCTACGCACATTACATGCCCTATTTCATCATCTTCCCTCTCTAGGTTCACAAGGCTCTGGTACTCCCTCTCCCCTTGTGCACATGTTTGGGTCGGGCCTGGAACGTTTCCCTAGAGGTTGATTTAGCTAAAAAACAAAAGGTTAAAAGCATATCATGGCCACATACAAAAGAAAATAATATCACAAAATGCAAAAGATGGCCTGGACATTACATTAGCATGTGGAAAAAAGCCAAACATGAGCTCTACCCCTTCATTATGGCCATCACCTTGGTTCATAGGGTCCCATGAGTGCCCTTTGCATCATTATGGAATCCATGCATGTCCCAACCCCTGGTGGGTGATGAGCTGCCCCACCTTAAGGGGCTAATCACTGCTTATATCATACACAACATTCTCTCATCTCATGGAGCCCCAAGCAATATAATAAAAGAAAAATCAAGAAAAGGCGAAAGGAAAATGAAGAAGGGTGGAAAAACAAAGGCCAGAGTAACTCAAGTTCCCCGATTGCTCCCTCCTACATCTACACCCAAATGTGTGTGTAACGAAAGAAAAATCAAGAAAAGGCGAAAGGAAAATGAAGAAGGGTGGAAAAACAAAGGCCAGAGTAACTCAAGTTCCCCGATTGCTCCCTCCTACATCTACACCCAAATGTGTGTGTAACGAACAAAGTTTGTATACATAGCAATAATCTTCAAAATACTTTGAAGACAAATACATCCATTGCAGGACAAGTAATATATGTTAAATAATGTATATAGAATTGATGTGATGATTACAAATGAGGGTGAGGGCCTATTTATATACCTAGGTAGATACCTTTTCATCAACGGTCATGTCCTAAGGGACATACCTCTTCATTAACTAATTACTAGTTAATCAACTATTATTTATTATTGTTATTGTTTACATTATTTGTATCATTTTATATATATTTTATTCATAACCTTGCCGCCTTCTTCAAAAAGATTTATCCTCAAAGCTTATTAACAAAAGGGCTTGATCTATTTTTCTGTTTTGAATGTTTTCTCGGCTCAAAACTATCATCTTTGTTGATACAAGACGATATGATCCTTTGAGTGATAAATAAAATTTTCGGATTGAGAATGGATCTGACCATCCTTGATTAATCTTTTGTGGAATCTTCTAACCATTGAAAATTTGTAATGAATTGTTATCATAGGATTGGATTTTGCAAACTTCAATATTCCTTGGAACATAAATCTATTGCTTCCATTCTGAATGGTTCAATTATGTAGATTGAGTTAGTTGCCTGCTCTTGTGATTCAAATGTGTTAAAATTAGCAACTAAGGCCAAACTCCATGTGGTTCATCTTATTTATGGCAGCTGATATTTTTCTTGGATCTCTCTCATTGAGAGGTGTAGGATTGATCTAAAGATCATTTGATTCCGATAAGTATTCATGGAGTTATGGATTTATTGGTGTTATAAGACAAATCATCAAGGTCAGCCAACAACCAAATAATCCACACATGTGCTCAACGTTTTAGTATAAAAGGAGATGACTTGAGAGTCATTTCACACACACTTCTCTCTTGATTTCTCTCCACTAGTCTTGGGTTTCAGTGGAAGAGAAATCTAGGAATGGAAGCCCTAGATGTCGAAGGAAAGAACACTGCCCTAGCTGCAGCAAAGAAGACAGGCTAGTGAAGCTATGGAAGGGATCTACGTTGACCTAAAGGAGCTCATGGAAGAAGTTTAACACAACTATGGAGGAGGCCTTAAGCAACCCTAATGTTGTCCTAAACAAGTCCTAAGACTGTCCTAAACAAGCCCTAGATGTTGTCCTAAATAAGCCCTAGACACAGTCCTAACACAACCCTAGAAACCTAGAGGACGCAGTCAAGAAGGAGAGTTATAGCCAGCCCTAGACACAACCAAGGAGGGTTATGACATGCCCTAGCCGCAACATATGAAGGCTAGAATAGCATGTTAAAGAAGGACTGTTTTAGGATCATTTTTTAGGGTGACAAAGATGCTGTTAGGAGGGCCGAGGAGTTGGGCTAGGAGGCCGCATAATTGAAGGTGGGTTTTGGCATGATCGTTGGGCTACTGTAGGTTACAAGAGGATGCCCTAACAAGTGACTGAACTCTGTCCATGAACAACAATACAGAGGTATGTATATCCTCCATTAATGACTTGTGTTGGGTCCATGATTTTGGATCAGTTTGGATGGGATGTGCTTGCAGCGTGTAGTAGCCAAAGTGGAGGGACATACTTGGTAGATGCCCTAACCAGTGACAACATCTACAATGATTATTCATTGATGTATTAGACACTTGGAGAATCTGTTAGCAGCCATGTGGAGGGGTTTCTTAGGTGTAGGATACTGCAACATAGGGACAACAAGGTCACTTGGTGGAGAAAGCAATGGGACATCAACAACAACTTGCAACAAACACATGACAGCAATAGCATGGTGCTACAATTGGGACAACAACATGTTGGGACAACAACAATAATTGGGCAATAATGACATTGTACAACAACAATAATGTGATAACAATGACATGGTGCACTAGTGGCAAAATGGGACAGCAACAACAACAAGGTGCAGCAAGTACATGGTGGCAAGCATGGTGCTGCAAACACATTGGGACAACTAGGCTATGATGCTTGGTGGAGCGTGGTAAATGGGACAACAAGCAATCATTGTGCAACAATGAGATGCAACATGATGGGTATGATAAGGTACAGGATGAGGCAGCATTGGTGGGTGCAGCAAGATGATGAGGTCCAGCATAGTGATGTTGGGTGCAGCGTGGTGCAGCACAGGGAGGTGATGACGAGGTGCAACAATATGATGGGTGATGAAGTCACCTGAGAGAATCAGTTGAAGTAGCATGTCTTCAACTGAGTTCAGCTACATCATATATCATCTTCTTAGAGATGATCTATGCTCTTATTTAGATAAGTCAAAGTGTTTGACTTTGGTTGTAAATGTACTAGCTCTCTCTCTCTCTGTTGAACTATTGAAGAACATATAAGAAGAATTGATCAAGGGTTTCCCCACATTGGGGTTTGTCCATGGCTAGTGCCACATCTTGTGTCCTCTTGTTTTGGCTTGTCTTCTGCAATCTATGTTTATGTTCTATCTGCAATTTACTTTAATGCTGATGTGATTGCTAATCTGGAAAATATATTGAGCTAATTGTGAAAATTGAAATAAATTGCTCTAGGCATAGAACATACCTAAAATTAACATGGTATCAGAGCTGAGATGAAGACAAAGCCCAAACAAAAGTGAAAGAGCAATCATCGAAGACAATTGGGAAAGGACAAAAGGCTCAATGGATTCCTCATCCCTCTTCAAATTCACCATGGGTGAAGTCTAAGCAAAGAATATTATCAGAATGGTGCAATGGATGCTTCTGATGGCCTACCTAAAGATCACTTCATTCGGAAGTCTGGATCTAAGGGTGGAAGGAAAGGCAAATGCCTTGGTTGTAATAAGTCCGACCATTATGCAAAGGAGTGTCCGAATGTTAGGGACACATCACTTGATGATGATAACATTCATTCCAGGGACATCTTCAATTATAAGAGGAATGATAGGTAATGCAGGTCATCAAGGAAACGTCCGACTCTTCAAGAAATCGAGGAACCCTAGGTATGAAGAATCAAATGTTGTTTTTCATAAGATAAAGAAGCATTATCTTGTATTGGCCGTCTCCTTCAGAATCTTTGGGAATCTGGCCTATTGATTGTAGTGCTTCAAGGCACTTCATCGGATAGAAGGCGCTCTCTGTAATTTGGTAGAGATGGAAACAATCGTGGGATTATACTTGGATTGGATGCCACCTATCTCAGAAAGGGTGTAGGAAAAATGTTACCCCTCAATTGAATGAGGGTAACTCGATTCATTTACGAGAACCTCTTTATGTACCTGATCACAAGAAGAACCTGGTGTCAATTTCGGCAATGGAAGTCAAAGGTTATAGGGTGGCATTCATCGATGGAAGGGTACGTGTTTGAAAATAGAAGTTTCAAAGATGCTTTTACTCATGGGTTCAGGGTTGGCAATTTGTATCAAGTTGCAGGATGGTCCATTGGGGACCATGTTAGTTGACACATCTCATCTCTAGCACCGGAGGTCTACTTATTAAGGGGCCCTACCTGATGTGAGTCAGTGACAGGTATGCCTGAATTCAAAAAGAGAATGAAGGTACATGTTCGAGATGTACCAAAGGAAAATCTTACTAGGGGACCATTCCCCTCATGTAGCAGGTCCACACGTTTGGAACAAACTGAGGGGTTTGAGATTCATGATCGGGAATCTCATGTATGCAGGTGGAAGAAAGCCCTCTATGGCTTGAAGCAAAACTCCCTGGGCTTAATATGAGAGGATTGATAGCTGTCTAATGAAGCTCAGATTCACTAGGAGTGAAGTCGATTCAAACCATTGCTTGAAGGTTGTGGTTGATAGACCTCTCACACTGGCATCTTCTGAGGATGACCTCTTTCTGACAGGTGCAGACCCTCTCATTTGTAAAAGTAAGAGGGAGTTGGATTCCGGATTTGGAATGGTGAATTGCAAGCCCATGACTACCTCGATGGAGCTTATCTTTTAGAAGTTATGTGGTAGTGATGCTGGACCAGATTCAGGAAATGCCTCTGATTTTCATAAACTCATTCGCCTTGATGTTCTTGGAGAACTTTTGTCCGGACATATATTTGGTAGTTAGTATGATGAGCTCATACATGGTTGAGCCTCACTGGATTAGTGCCAAGAATCTTCTAAGATATCTTCGAGGCACAATCTCTCATGGATTGAGATACACTGCCGTAATTGTGAAGCTGCATGATTATTCGAATGTTGACTGGGTAGGCAGTGTGGAGGATCGCAAGAGCAATTCTGGGTGCTGGTTCTCTTTGGGCTCTTCTCAACATCCTGGATGAGCAGTGTTGTCGCACATAATGTCTAGGCATTATGACAATGCTCAGATCGGGGGCTGTCACCATTAACCCCAATCTTTCCGTTTAAGCTGTCTCCCTACAGCAGGCTAAGGGGGTTAGACCCTATGGAAAAATGGAATGAAGAAGAACTAGTTGGGAACCAACCAGTTCGGGAGACACAGTGAGGCGATCAAGTACTTGTTAAAGATTTAGCAAGACTTAGGATTTGATTAGATTTTAAACGATTAATACCAGTGCCTTATGGAGTCAATGATCTTGCTAGGGAAATGAAGATCAAGTAATCAATTAGCATCTGCTTCTTAGATGAATGACTATCTTATATGAAATACAGATCCTAAAACTTAATGTGAGATGCAGGAATCTTGGTTAATTTTAGTTAAATGCTTACTTAAATGTGAATCCCTCAATCCTTTCTGTGTTGAGTTTGATTTCGTAGTAATTGGCAGAGAGAAGATAAGGAGAAGCACACTAAGGTGTGATTAACGATACCTCTCCTGAAATTCTAACATACCCGCTGCCTCCGGTGCTGTAGAGAGCTGTGGCTCTGACGACTGTAAGGTCACTGTTTTAAGTACTATTAAAACAGGGTTCTCAAGCAAAGATTGATGGATACCTATTTCTCTATCGACCAAGCTTATGCTTGGAAGTAAATTTTATCTATGCAAAGTTAACTTATATGTGAACGCACTAGATGATGGGATGAAGTTAGACTTGAGGAAGGGAAAACACTTGTGTCGCAAAAGCTCTCAATCACCAAAATGTTCTGTTTGCTTTATGGATGAAGACTTAAAAATAAACCCCTGAAGATATTGTAATTAAACCACAAGCTTATTTCAAATCTTTCTGATACAATTATAGCTCAAAGAGAACAAAAACCACTTTGCAATTTAATATTGATGTTAACAGATGCACAATGTTCTAGCAATTAAATTTCAAGAGACCTGTTGTTGCCCGAAGTGTCTAGCGCGACAACACTCAGAGTAAGCGCTGTCACTCTTAAATCCTTACTCACTCCGTTTAGACTCTCTCGTAGACAAGTCAAGGGGGGTAGTCCCTAGGTGAATAGATGAGGATAGCTTGTGAAAAACAGACTCTAGGAGATTTTAATGATGGATAACTTTATGGATTGATAGATTAAACGCCAAGGTAAACAAGACACGACCACAAGATAGAAATAATTTTAGACCAGTGCCTTCGATATTTGAATTAACCATCAATACAACAAGCTAGCCAAAATGATTTTCAATATGTGACGAAAAGTGACGATAATCCATATAAATGCCCAACACTGTCACATGCAAAAGATTCCAGATTTTAAAAATGATTACTGTTAATGACAAGATCTAGAACAATCAATATGATTTTGAGAATTTAAGATTTAGCGTTTAACATCAGAGACACCAAGGAATTTAAAATTAATCAATGGGTCAAAAATCGAAATTGTAATGGGCCATAGGCCACATTAAAATTTTTTAATGTTTAAGTGAAAAACCCCTTAATTGTAAATCCTTAATCACAAATTTAAATTTTTAGAATTTTTAGAATTTTTAGAATTTTTTTTCATTTTTATGTTTTGAAAATTTTAAATATTTTTAGGATTTTTAATTTTTAATTTTTTTTTTATTTTTTTTTTTATTTTTTTTTTTTTTTTTTTAATGTCTAAAATTTTTTAATTTTAGAAATTAGATTTTTTAGATTTTTTAATTTTTCAAGGCTTTCAAAATCAAAATGAAAGGTGAAATAAAAAAAATAAAAATATAGGATCTGAATTAATGTATATACAAAAATAAAAAAAAATTAGAATGAGTGAAATATCACATGAAAATCAAAATGAAAATAAAAAATAAAAATCAAACTTAAATAAAAACCAATGAAGCTAACCCTAAGTCCTAAGTCATAGCGTACATAAAAAAAACGTTTTGAATGTTTTTGTTTGTGTTTGTAGTTGCAGGTTTACAGAAGGCTTGGACAGCGGCAACAGAGGGAGACTGCGAGCGCTAGGAGGAGAATGCAGGGCTCGAAGCAGGCAACGAGGATGGGTGAAACCTGCGTATGGAGCAGAAGGGTTGATGTGCAACGTGTAGGGTTTATGGTAGGCAACATGAAAGTGGCAGCAGTGAGGGATGAGGAGGCTCGGACCAAGTAGCACGCAGGTGGGAAGAATGCGTGGATGAGTTGTGGGTAAAAAGAGGGATACTTAACACGTTTTCCCTTTGCAGGTTGGATAAGCGGCCAGATTTATGGCAGCGTGGAGAGGATGGAGCTGCGTGAATTTGTTTGCAAGTTGGACGGTATTGAGGATGGACGTGGATTTGAAAGAGGGCTTGATGGCAGCCAGAGAAGAATGGGTAGCGTGAATAGGAGCTTGGCAGGAAAGGTGACATCTGGCATGGCAGGAAAGTCCTCTAATCCCTGATCCTTCCGCTTGCATTGTAGACTAACGTCAGGGGAAACATCGAATACAGTGATATAAATCAGAATTGGGCTCCTTTGAAGGTACGGTCGAACTTCCAAGTAGAAGGAGCTACGCTATTTGAAACAATGCTCTTTCCATCACCACATGAAGGTTTGCGTGTAGGGGGTTTGTAGCAGATGGAAAGATAGCACTGCGGGAGAGGTGACTGCATGTTGATGAGCGTGAGGAGAACAACATATAGGGATGAGCGGGATAGGGATGAGAAAGTGAGGAAATGAAGAGAAGAGCAGTGTGAAGGTTGAGCGATGGGTAGCGTATGGAGAGCTGCAACAATGACAAAAGATTTGCAGCAACGCTTCTTCCACAAATACATAAAACTTGTTCAGTAAGATGCGAAATCTCAACCCCAGGCAGCAACAACAATACCCAGGGACTTCCAAAAAATTTATGTTTGAAATTTTCAATTTAAATGTTGAATACAATGCTTTAGATTTATTTGAAAAACCCTCAAAAATTTTCTTTAGATTTGAAATATTTTGTAACTCTTAAAAATTTCTCCAGATCTAAAGAAAATTAAACCCTTGGACTGCAAAATGCTGGATAATTTCCTGCAAAATGGATGCTGATGGACCTCCAGAGATCCAAATCTTACCCTCCGGGGCCTAGATTTGGACTCTGCACAGCTTTCAGCTTCAGATCTGTAGCTGCAATACAACAAAAAACACCCAAATGATATACACAATGACCCAAAAAACACTAAAACTTGAAACCCAAGTCAGCAAACTAAAAATTAATTACAGATCTATGTGCAATAATGGCAGATCTATCAGATCTAGGGAGTGTGAGCCCGATTCCGCTCCCAGATCTGATGATTTGCGGCTCCCAATAGCTAGATCTGACGATTTAGCACACATTTTTTTTTTTTTGGGTGAATTTTGGAGGAGGTACTAAGCTTGAAACCCTTCATGCATCACCCATAAAAATAATATCTTATGATAAGCCCGGGATCAAATTCAAACTGGGCTCTTCAGAAAACACAGATAGGGAGTTTGCTGGTTCAGCCGAGAACTTCCCCGAACGCCCGATGATCTGATAATCAAGGATTTTCATGCAAAACTCAATTCAGTCGTCAATCATAGAGAGAGAGAACAATAATAAAATTCAGATCTAATAGAGATACCTGCTATTATATTCAAAATTTAAATTACCATTCAAACCCCAGCGACTAAGCAAGATACCTGTACTTAGATCGCTCTTCAAAAAGCTATGTCAATGGCCAAAAAGAAATATATGTATGAAAATAATACATCTTACAACATTTCCATGAAGAGTAACACCAACAGAAATTTAACCCCAAAGTTTTTCTTTATTGCTCATAAAAAAAATTAGAAGAGAGAGCTTTTCGCTTAGTACACGATCAAAATATCGGATGACATTGACTAAAAACTAACCTCCTATTTAAAGATAAATCCTCCAATGGCTAATTCGAGTGATCCTTGTCAAAGCGATTTCGACTGTTGATGAGAATTAAAATTTCTTTTAATCTCATCCGTCGAAATTTTAAATATTGAAAAAATTTCGATTTTTTCAATTAAATGCATTTTAATAAATTCAAAAATTAAAATTTTGCATTTATTTCCTCAAAACTTTGACTTTGACTTAACCCTAGGGACCTAAGACATAAAATTTAGCAGAATAATCAACTAACCTTAGTCCCTGGACTAGTTAAGAATTTTTTTTTTAAAGGACCCACGAATTTTACCTCTGGAAAATTTAAATTTACCTAGGACCTATGAGGGGATAAATTATTTTTCTAACCCTCAAGACATTTTACATTTTTACATCTCAAGGGGGAAAATCCATTTGAACAAGACCCTCACAGACTACCCAGTTCTGCGACACAAATATAATCTAGCATATCAAGCAATTTGTAATAAAATAACCTAACCAAATAGTTAGGATTATTCCCAAATAACTTTTACATAGACTCAATCTAGCACACTAGGACTCCCCTAACATTCTGGTGACAAAATCCATTTCGGCTTTGGGGTAAGGCTGAAGGAAAACTCTGCCGATTATGGATCAGTGAGACAAAAAACCTTCTGGAATGTAGATCATTATCAAAAAATTAGGTTTACCTAGGCAATTACATACGCGACACGAATCCGCTGAGATTATTTACAATTTACACATGCAGAAAGGGTTTACAATATAACATGATCAGGCTGATGATGATAGTCGAACGACACAGACACGTTGATCAAGCGCTATCCTTTTTGTGAAAAAAGGGGTTGTACTACTATAGGTCGTTGACACGTAGTGGTCAACATCTGGCTCTACTTGGGGACATGTTGCTGCATTGTAGGAATGTGAGAATCCAGAATCTGCATCCACGCAACACACAACAAGACATAAGTAGCGTCCATCCAAAAATCATCATATAACGTTAAGCATAGGAAAGATATAAGCTCTTTATTTATTAACTAGTCTAACAACATGAAAAACCAAATCTAACTACAAAATGAAACACTGAAATAACAGGGCATAAGGTTAGAAATACAATACAAAGATACCCCATGGCATCAGATGCATTCAATATAGTGCACACTGAGCGTTTGCCTGCTTTCAGGCAAATCTGTCCGTTGTTTCTCGGATGTGCCATGTCCAATCCTGCACATAGTAGGACTTTTTCCTATCCAAAAATCAAGCTGCTTATGACCATCTAATGCATCAAATATCTTTCTCATTCTCTTTCTCTTGCGTCTTTTATTTGTTGCAGGCTGTATCACTGATGATGTGGAACATTTTGCTCCATGTCTTTCTTCATTTTGCATCTGATTTTTATTGTTTTCAATTTTATCTGGGTCACCTTCAATTAACCACTTTTCAATGCAACCAATGACCTCCTCATAATAAGAGGGAGCTTGTTGCAGCAGATAAGGAGTCGACGTCTCCTTGTTTCTTTCATCCTCTGACCGCTGTTGAAATTTCTGTACCTATATTGTTATGGCATCCATCTGGCTAGAGTGTTCAACCTTCATAGCATTGACTTCCTTGGCATGGTCTTCCTCTATTCTCAATAACTTATTTTGAATATCTGACCAGCCTCCACATCTTTTGTTACTTTGTCGTTCTTTGCTTTCATGCCCATGAAACAGCTTTGCATATAGTTTATCTCTTTCTTATGATTTGTTTGCATGGTAGCCAACTGATTATTATAATCGAATGTCATGACGGTCATTTCTTCATCCATAGTTAATAACTTGTTTTGCATCCCTGTCATGATTAGCTTTCATGGTTTCCATCTCCTTATCTCGCTTTTCCGGGTTTGTGTATGATCCAAATTGGATCCATAAAGAATGATTAACAGAGCCATGGCTATACCAGGTCGGGACAGACTTCAAAGAATTTAAAATAGCGATAAAAAACACCTCTAAACTAGTGGCAGTGGCAGCCAACGTGGAACGACGAGGACCTCGGTCAAAGCGCGCTGACCGAGGCCCATGGAGATTGCGCGGGAGACGAAATTAGCCCCTGGGAGGCCCGGATCGGGAAACAGAGGGAGTTTTTGATGCATTATTAGCGCTTAGCTGGGCGAAAACCTTCGAAATGGAAAAGCCGCGAGCACTCGATCGCGTGGGAGCCGGGAAAACCGTGGGACAAAAGGCTAAGCGTTAAGGCGGGACCCGCTCCAAAACTGGCGGTATTGATCGGGGGCATCCATGGGCGGTAAGCAGTTTTGATGAAAAAGGAGCGAATCCACTCAGCGCCCGATGCGTGGCAAGCGGAGGAGAGAAAACCGCCGCTCATCGCGTGCTAACTGTCGAGCTAGTCAAACGCGCAGGACGAGCGAATGGCATCGGATCTGGGGGCTCCAGATCTAATGGCTGAGATCACGCCCGATGGAGAAGACGGAATTGATGGAGGGTTAAGCCGCGATTTAGAAGAACTTGAAGTCCGCTTTGACTGCCAAGGTGGCAGACGACTCATTCCACGACGTAACCGAAGAATTGAACTGACGAAGCAGGTCGGCGCAGTTCGCAAGAGGACAAGTGGCCATCCCTGAGACCCTGATGATGGCGCCAAAACAGGGAACTGCGAGCGCAGCTGCAAGCAGGCGATCCGTCGGAGGCGGAAGAGGAAGTGAACCGCCATGAGCTCAAATGGCTTTAAAGCCATGTACAGACCAGACAGAGTACAGGAGTCAAGAACTGAAGGATACAACACCAAAGACAGAAGACAGAAGAGAAGAACCAGTGAAGCAAAAAGCAGAAAGAAGGCAGAGGGCCGAGCTGACCAAAGGCAGCGTCGAGTGCTAGAGAGCTTGAGAGATTCAAGCCAACCCTGAGAGGATCTGTTAGACCAGAGAGGTCAAAGATCTGGTAAGGAAGAGAGTCTGTGTACTCCAGTGGCTTGGGGAATCCAAGAACCACCTTGCCAAGCCAATCTGTTTAGGAGACTCATATTGAGCTCCTTTATTGTATTTATTTGCTTCAAGATACAATAAAAGAAGGCCACCACTGAAGCTGAACTGGAGATGTAGCCCTGGAGGATAGGGTGAACTCCTTATTAATTCCTTTTGTTCTTGTATTTACTTACTGTATTTCTCTGCTATTTTCCATTTCAAGTGTCTGTGTATTTGCAATCTGATCGATCCGTTGCTTAAATAATGTAGACACCCACACCATATGAGTCTGTAATACCTCCATTTAATAAATCTTTAACTGAGGTCAGTCATAGGGTGATTATCAGATCAAGTGGTATCAGAGCCTTAGGCTGTAAGGTTAGACAAGCTTGTGTTGGTTTAGCTGTTGAATGCTCACTAGATCAAAGCTCAAATTAGGAGAAGGAGAGTTGGTCGAAACTAATCCTGAAATTGGGAGAGTCTATCCTTGGAAGACAATGTCAGAGGAAGGTTTTGTGGGGCCAGACCCTCAATTCATAGAAAGTTTCCTTGCTATAAAGTCTATGGTAGAAGAAATGTATAGGGACTTTAAAAAGCATAAGGATGAAGATTCATCAGGTTCTAAACAAGATAAAGAAGAAGAAGAGTCCCATTCCCATGACCACTCAAAAGGAAAAGGGAAAGAGGAAAACTTCCTCACACCTCCTAATAGCCCTGTGCATAATAAGAAAGCATCTTTGATTAAGCTGGACGTTAAATTCAATTTGCCTATATATGATGGACAGCTAAATGCTGAAAAGTTGGACAATTGGATTAGACAAATTGATGTGTATTGCAGAGTACAAAACATCGATTTAGACGAGCAAAATTCAGCTGGCAAGCCTACGCTTAGGAGGCACTGTGTTGGTTTGGTGGGAAGGCAGAACCCACGCTGACATGAAAAGACATGGTAAGATTATCTCTGTCTGGAGTGACTTTGTTTTTGCAATCAAGAAGCAGTTCTATCCATTGGCCTACATGCAACAAGCCATGATGAGTTGGCAAACTCTTCGGCAGTTGAAAGGGCAAAGTGTGCAAGGGTACACTCAAGAATCTAGAAAGAGAGCATTGATTCTAGGGATCTCATTAGACTCACCAGAGACTCTTTTGAAGTACATTGGTGGTCTTCACAGCTACATGGGGCATACCATCCTCATGTTTAATCCCACTAGTATAGATGAGGTATCTGTACAAGCTACTCATCTAGAGGCTAGAGGAAAGAATGGAAATCTAGAAGTTGGGGGACCATCCCAACCCACTACAAGCAAGAGCAAGGAGAAAAGAAAGCAGAAGTGGAAAGCAAGGAAGGCTAACACTGCACAGAAAGGCAAAGCTTCATGCACTCATTGTAAAAAGGATGGGCATGATGATGAGCACTGCTGGATTCTGCATCCAGAGCTGAGACCTAAGAAGTTCGAGGGCAAGAAGAAGAAGACTGCTGCAGTGATTCAGAAAGATTTGGGGTCAGACTCGGGAGATGAAACAATCATTTCAACCACAGGTATAAAAGGTAAGAATTCTGAAGCATCTACTAGTAATTCTGCTCAAACTATTATTGATGAAGAACATGAGAGAAAAAGACATGAGCTTTTCCTTATTCGAGTTATTTGCAAACATCAAAAGATTGATACTTTGTTTGATAGTGGCTCACAAGTAAATTTGATTTTTGAAGCAATTGTAAAGAAGTTGGGATTAGCAACTACACCTCACAAGAAACCATACCCATTAGGATGGTTGAATGATAAAGCACAACTAAAAGTCACTAGACAGTGCAAACTCAAGTTTTCTTTTGGGTCAGCATTTGTAGATGAGGCTGAGTTAGACATAATTCCTCTGGATATATGTGGAGTTGTTTTAGGGAGTCCTTACTTGTATGATAGAAAGCTGTTTTCTATAGAGCTGAGAACAAGTATCTACTTGTTAAAGATGGAATCGAATACTTTGTAAGAGCTCACAAGCTCAAGAATAATTATACTCTCATAAACTCAGGGTAGATGAAAAGAATGATAAATTCAAGCAAACAATTCTTACTAATGGTTGTAAAGGAAAAGAAACCTGATAAAACCAATGTATTTGAGGGTTGTAATGCGAAGCAGCAAGCTGATATAGAAAAAATTGTTTCAGAGTATGATGTCCTGTTTCAGGAACCTAAAGGTCTGCCACCCAAAAATGAAGTAGTATATGATATTATTTTGCAGCAAGATGTTCCATTGCCTAACATTGGAATGTACGGGTTGTTTGCTTTAGAGAATGCTGAAATCAAGAAGCAGGTGCAGGAGTTGCTCGAGAAGGGGTTCATCAGGCCTAGCACATCACCATGTGGGTCACCAATCGTTTTGGTGAGAAAGAAAGATGGCTCGTGGAGAATGTGCATTGACTACCGAACACTGAATAAGATAACAATTAAAAGCCGTTATCCCCTTCCTCGCATAGATGATATTTTAGATCAATTAAAGGAAGCTGTTTATTTCACCAAGCTGGATTTGCACAGTAGATACCATTAGGTTAGAGCTGTAGAGCAAGATGCACGGAAGACTGCTTTCAAAACAAAGCAGGGATTGTATGAGTGGCTAGTTATGCCTTTTGGCTTGACCAATGCCCCTGCTACTTTCATGAGATTAATGAATGATGTACTCAGGCCTTTTCTTGATGATTTCGTTATTGTGTATCTGGATGACATTCTGATTTTTAGTAAAATGTGGGAGGAACACTTAAAGCATGTTAAGCAGACATTAGATGTTTTGAAAAGAGAAAAATGTTATGTTAAACTCTCAAAATGTGAATTTGGCAAAACATCTCTAAATTGTTTGGGTCATATAGTAGGGGGTGGTGAGTTGAAAATATATCCCTCTAAAGTGGCAGTCATTGTAAACTGTCATAAATCCAAGTCTGCTACAGAAGCAAGAAACTTCTTAGGAGTAACACAATATTGGAGGAAGTTTATCTCTAACTTTTCCTCAATTGTAGCTCCCTTACATGCTTTGACAGGATCGAACAATGTGTTTCAGTGGGGAGGCAAACATCAGAAAGCCTTCGACACCTTGAAAGAAAAGATTAGTACAACACCTATACTAGCACTGCCTGATCTACAAAGACCATTTGAAATCCAAATAGATGCCAGTGACTATGCCATGGGAGCAGTGTTGATACAGCACGGTAAACCCATATGTTATCATTCTGAGACTTTTAATTCTACAGTAGTTAACTATCCCACATATGATAAAGAATTGTATGCATTAGTTTGGAGTGTGAAAAAGTGGAAACATTACTTAATGGGCAAAGAGACAGTAATACATACTGATCATCAACCCATTCAATATTTACACTCCCAGACTAAGTTGCAGCAATCAAGACACTACGGATGGATGGGTTTTCTACAACAGTTTCATTTAGTCATTAGATATAAAAAGGGCATACATAACAAAGTCGCAGACATGTTCTTTAGGCCCATTATAAATGCATCTACTATACTTAAGCATAATTCTGTACTACATGAAAGCTACATTGAACAATATGCTTAAGATATAGACTTTAAAGATGTATATGCAACTTTGAGTCAAGGCAAAAGGGTAGAAGAATTGGAATACCATGTGAAAGACCGACTCTTATATCATTGTGGGAAACTCTGCATTCCACAAACAGAGAGAGTAAAGATAATCAGAGAGGCACACACTTCTCGGATATCAGGTCACTTTGGGGTAAGTAAAACAGTTCCACAACTACAAAGATTTTGTTATTGGCGGAAAATGAATGAGACAATTTCTAGATATGTAAGAGGGTGTACTATGTGTGCTAAAAGCAAGCCCAGCAATAGAAAACTAGGCTTGTACACTCCATTACTAGTTCCTTCTCACCCATGGGAAAGTGTTTCCATGGATTTTGTTGGAGGACTGCCTAAATCTAGGAAAGGTCATGATTATCTGTATGTGGTTGTGGACAGGTTCAGCAAAATGTGTATTTTGATACCTTGTAATAAGCAAATCACAGCTGAACAAACTGAAAAATTGTTCTTTGAACATGTATGGGTTCATTTTGGATTGCCCACTTCCATTGTATTTGATCGAGACACTCGATTTGTGGGGAAGTTTTGGTCAAGTCTATGGGAGATGATGGACACCATACTGAAGAAAAGCACAACTTTTCATCCACAAACCGATGCCCAGACAGAAGTATTTAATAGGACAGTGATCCAGTTACTCAGAGGATATTGCAGCAAACATCCTAAGCTTTGGGATGAACATTTGTGTTATGTGCAACATGCTTACAACAGAGCAAAACACTCTTCTACATAGAGATCTCCTTTTGAGACCTGTTTTGGTTTCATACCAAGGTCTCCTTTGGTTTTTGTCTTTGGTAAAGATACCATAGTTGATGGACATAGTGATGTGGACAAGGCAACTAGGTTCATTGAACAGATCCAAGAGATCCACCAAGCAGTACAGGAACAGCTGGAAAAGAGCCAAGCCAGATACAAGGCTAGGCATGACAAACATTGGATGGAGCATAATTTTCAAGTTGGAGATCAGGTCTGGCTGTATATCAGCAAGGACAGGATGCAAGGTGAAGGTAAAAAGCTAAAGCCTATCAGGTATGGACATTTTAGGATACTTGAGAAGATTGGTGAAAATGCTTTTCACCTTGATCTACAAGTTTACATGTACATCTACTCAGTCGTAAATGCAGATTGCTTGAGATTGTTTGAAGCTTCTCTAATTGAGGATCCTGAAGAGCAGAGTCAATTGTCTTCTATTGATAACCTACTACCTGAATATCTTAATGAATTGCAGGAAGACATAGTGCTGGATAGGAAGGTGAGGACGACGCACAGAGAAGATGTTGAGTACCTTAGAATTGGGTTTAAAGGTTCAAAGCCGAGCTGTGCAAAGTGGATTGAGATTGGACAAGTGAGACAACAGTACCCTCACTTAGTTGATGCTTGAAAGAAAACCAACTTTTGGTGGTCCAAAAGCTTTTCAGTGGGAAGGCCGTGATCCGAATTGGATCTGTTGTCGCGCAAATTGACACGACAACGCTCAGACCGAGGGCTGTCACTCTGAATCCCGATCCCTCCGTTTAAGCCTGTCTCCCGCGGCTAAGGGGGGTAGACCCTGTGAGATGATGAAGACCAACTGTCGACCAGTTGGTTGGGAGACACGAGACACGATAAGATAAGCACTAGATGAATTTGATTTTAGCAGACCAGTGCCTTAAGAGATTATTAAATCGATTACTTGTTAGATGATTATAGAAACATGAAACGTGAACAGCAATCATCTGTCATCAGCTAGGACGACATCCAGCAACTGAAAACTTCGACAAGATAAATGCCCAAAACCACCACAAGAACCAGATATCAATTTCGCGTCTCGCCTTGAAAGCTCAGATCTCAGCATGAAAGATAATAATTGAAAAACAACTAAATCTAGCAAAAATAAATTTCCACGATGAATTTATGGCTTTTCTCGATTTTTTTTTTTTTTTTTAAAATGAAAGATCTAAACTAAACGAAAATTTAAAAGACTAAAGTCTAAAAATTTTTTTATTTTTATTTTTTAAATTTTTTATTTTATTTTATTTATTTATTTATTTTTTTAAATAAAAAAATAAAATCTAATTTAAAACTAAACAAAACTAAACCAAAAAAGGGAAAATTAAAATCTAACAACAAGAAAACTGAATATAAAAAAAAATTTAAATCTAAAAATCTAAAAAAAAGGAAACTATATATAAAAAAAGATTGGAATCTAAAAAAAAAATCCTAAACTAAAACCTTAACAAGTTTTTATGAATTTTTATTTATTATTTTATATAATATATATATACATATTTTTATTTATTCTATAAACTTTTTTAACATCAAAATCCTAATAATATTTAATCTAAATCAGAACTAAAATTATAAAAGAAAAATATCATTTAAACCTAAACTAAAAAAAACCAAAACCCTAAAGTAACTTTTGTGACTTTTTTAATTTTTAGGATTTTAAGATTTTTAATGTTTATATCTTTAATTAAAACAAAATTGGAAATTACACAACTAAAATTATAAACCTAACTTAACAAACTAAAAATGAAAATCGAAATGCTAAATCTATCAAGACCCTAAACTAAATGAACTAGAAAATAAAAGAAAAATAAAATACAACTAAACCTAAACTAAACACCATACGCAAACAAGCTAATAAAAATGAAATCGAGCATGAGTTTGTTGTTGTGCATTTGTGCAGGTTGAAGAAAGTCGACAGCGGCAAGGAGGAACGGATGAAGCCTGCGTATGGAGCAGAGGGGCTGACGGACAGCGTGAAAGGGAAGTGGAGATCGAAGGATCCGAGGAGTTTAAGGAGCAACGAGCAAGACGCGTTTTGCGAGTGATGAAGCTATGGCAGTTTGATGCATCTTTTGCAGGTGAAAGAATGGACGCGTGGACTGGCAGTGCAGAGAAGCTAAGATGCAGGTTGAGCAGCGTTTGGATGATTCATTGGTAAGACGTGGAGATGAAGGTATGGATGTTGCGTGAGGGACGATGGAGTAGGTTTTGACTACGTGCAATGAGGGAGAGCGCTGAGTGCCAGAGGGAGCCACAAGAGTAAAGAGTAAGAGACGGAGCCCGAGGGTTATGGCAAATGGAAATGGGGTTTAAAAAAAAAACGAGAGTGGAGGGGATGCGTGGATGGGCAAGCGATGGTGAGGATGCGGAGATGAGAGAAGAGCTGTGAGAAAAGGGCTGCGACCAGAACACAGAAAACCACGCACAGATACGCAGATGAAACATGGATTCATAACTGAATCATGCGTACGCTTAACAACAAAAGAAAAATCGAATGCAAAGGAAAAGATTTCAGTTTTAACGCTTGCAGCATGGATCGATTTTAACTGGCCTGTCAATCAGATTCACGCTGGAAAAATTTTCGTTTTCCCTTTAAACTGCTGCCACGTCAAACTGTGCCCAACATATGTAGATTTTACCTGGCCCGATGCCTGCTCTCTTTGATAGCAGAACAGAAACCTGTGATGAAACGTCCAATAAAAATGTGTTCAGGAAAACAAAACCGAAACCCTAAGTCAGAAAAATTTGAAACCCTAGAACAGTTAAATAATTTACAAAATTTTTGGCCCCTTAGCAGCCAGATTCACCAATAAGCATAGTAAATATTTAAAGAAATAATGATTTTCAGATTTTCACTGTGAAAAACTTCAGAAAAATCTCTCATGCAAATTAAAAATGAACTGAATGATAGACCCAGGATCAAATCCACTGGGCTCAGCAAAAAATGCTTGTGGGAGTTGGCTGGTTCAGCCGAGAACTTCCCCGAACGCCCACAAATTTCCTTCAGAAAATGTTTTCTGCACAGCTCAAAACAACCATCAGTAAAGAGGGCAAAAATGCTGCTAGATCTCAGGAAGTAATGGAGATATTTGCCATTACTTCAGAAACCCTAACAGCACCCAAACCCTAGCAAGTGAACAAGATACCTGTGCTCACAATACTCTACAAAAAAGCTATTATTAACGGCTGAAAATAACATATGCAGAAAATTAAACAATCTCACAGCATTTCAAGAGAGTAACACCAACAAGATATGGACCCCAAAGTCTTCTTTTATTAACCAGAAAGAGATTTACAAGAGAGCTTCTTCAGTCTTTGACTCATAGATCAGATGATCTGAAATGACCTCCTAAAACCCTATATAAAGGAAATGATCCCAACGGCTAGTTCGAGTGATCCATGTTGAAATTATCTCGACCGTTGATGAGGATCAAGACATCTCTTGATCTCATCC
>APFE030405029.1:103173-114677 GCA_000404065.3 Pinus taeda
AACTTCCTCCAATATTGTGCTGCTCCTAAGAAGCTTCTAACTTTTGTAGCAGATTTGGGTTTAGGCCAGTTCACAATGACTGCCACTTTAGAGGGATCTATCTTCAATTCACCACCCCCTACTATATGACCCAAATAATTCAAGAATGTTTTGCCAAATTCACATTTTGAGAGTTTAACATAAAGTTTTTCTCTTTTAAAACATCTAGTGTCTGCTTAACATGCTTTAAGTGTTCTTCCCACGTTTTGCTAAATATCATAATGCCATCCAGATACACAATAACAAAATCATCAAGAAAATGTTTGAGTACATCATTCATTAATCTCATGTAAGTAGTAGGAGCATTAGTTAAGCCAAAAGGCATAACCAACCACTCATACAATCCCTACTTTGTTTTGAAAGCAGTCTTCCATGCATCTTGTTCTGCAACTCTGACCTGATGGTATCCACTATGCAAGTCTAGCTTGGAAAAATAAGCAACTTCTTTCAATCGATCTAAAAGATCATCGATGCGAGGAAGGGGATAACGATTTTTTATTGTTATCTTATTCAGTGCTCGGTAATCAATGCACATTCTCCACGAGCCATCTTTCTCTCACCAAAACGATTGGTGACCCACATGGTGATGTGCTAGGTTTGATGAACCTTTTCTCGAGCAACTCCTGCCCCTGCTTCTTGATTTCAGCATTCTCTAAAGCGGACAACCTCTTATACCCGTGGCTGCAATAGTTGTTTCATCTCTTGAGTCTGACCCCAAATCTTTCTGAATTGCTGCAGCAGTCTTCTTCTTCTTCCCCGCTAACTTCTTAGGTCTTAGCTCTGGATGCAGAATTCAACAGTGTTCATCATCATGCCCATCCTTTTTATAGTGAGTGCATGAAGCCTTGCTTTTCTGTGCAGTGTTAGCCTTCCTTGCTTTCCATTTCTGCTTTCTTTTCTCTTTATTCTTGCTTGCAGTGGGTTGGGATGATCCCCCAGCTCCTGGACTTCCATTCTTTCCTCTAGCTTCTAGATGAGTAGCTTGAACAGATACCTCATCTATAATAGTGGGATTAAACATGAGGATAGTGTGCCTCATGTAGCTGTGTAGACCACCAATGTACTTCAACAGAGTCTCAGGTGAGTCTAATGAGATTCCTAGAATCAATGCTCTCTTTCTAAATTCTTGGGTGTATCCCTGTACACTTTGCCTTTTCAACTGTCGAAGAGTTTGGCAGCTCATCATGGCTTGTTGCTTTTAGGCCAATGGATAGAATTGTTTTTTTATTGCAGAAACAAATTCACTCCAGACAGAGATAGTCTTACCATGTCTTTTCATATTAGCTTGGGTCCTGCCTTCCCACCAAACTAAGGTAGTGCCTCCAAGGCGTAGGCTTGCCAGCTGAATCTTGCTCTTGTCTAAATCGATATTCTGCACTCTGCAATAAACATCAATTTGTCTAATCCAATTGTCCAGTTTTTCTGCATTCAACTGTCCATCATATATAGGTAAATCAAATTTAACATCTAGTTTAATCAAAGATGCTTTCTTTTTATGTTCAAGGCTATTAGAAGGTGTGAGAAAGCTTTCTTCTTTCCTCTTGCCTTTTGAGTGGTCATAGAAGTGAGACTCATCTTCTCCTTTATCTTGTTTGGAGCCTGATGAATCTTCATCTTTGTGTTTTCTAAAGTCCCTATACATTTCCTCTATCATGGACTTTATGGCTAGGAAACTATCTGTGAATTGAGGGTCTGACCCCATAGAACCTTCCTCTGACATTGTCTTCCGAGGATAGACTCTCCCAATTTCAAGATTAGTTTCGACCAACTCTCCTTCTCCTAATTTGAACTTTGATCTAGTTAGCATTTAATAGCTAAATCCAACACAAGCTTGTCTAACCTTAACAACCTTGAGCTCTGATACCACTTGATTTGAAAATCACCCTTGAGTGATCTCAGTTAATTAATTAATGAATGAAGGTATGACAGACTCATGTGCTGGTGTGTGTCTATGTTATCTTAGGCAACAGATCGATCAGATTGCAAAATACACACACTGGAAAATGGGAAACCGTAAGAGAAACACAGTAAACAAATACAAGAACACAACAAATTAACAAGGAGTTCACCCAATCCTCCTGGGCTACGTCTCCGGTCCAGCATTCAGTGGTGGCATTTTCTTATTGTGTCTTTAAAGTAGAGTTTTTATAATGAGGAGCTCAATTTGAGTCTCCTGAAACAGATGATGCTTAGCAGGGTGGTTCTTGGATTCCCCAAGCCACTAGAGTGCACAGACTCTTCCTTACTAAGTCTCGACCTCAACTGGTCTTGAATGGGATGAGTCCAATTTAGTACCCAGTTCTCGACAGATATCCTCTCAGGGATTACTCGAACCTCTCAAGCCTTCTGTTTGCTCGATGCTACCTTAGTCTGCAGGTTAGCTCGGCTCTCTATTTTCTGCTTCTTGCTTATTCTCTGTTCTGTCTCTCTGTCTCCTTCTTTCTTATAGTGCTCGCTTCACTCTTGCTTCGCGCTCTGTCTCTGTCTCTGTCTTTGTCTGTTCATGGCTTAAAGCCAATTTGTCTCATGACTGTTCATTTCCTCTTCTGGCCCTTCGGATCGCCTGCTGCTGTTCGCTTGGAGTTCCCTGCCTCTGCGTCATCGCCATTGTGTAACGTCTCACAGGGAAGTGGCCACTTGGCCTCTCACGAATTGCACCAGCTCTTCCTCAAACGGTTCGGTATTTTGGTTACATTGTGTAATGATTCATCTACCAACTCAGCGGTCAAATCGAACTTCATACTTTTATACGCCACAACTTAATTCTTCCTCCAGATCTGGTCATTCATCGGGCGCAATCTCCGCCATTAGATCTGGGGCGTCCAGATCCTACGATTATCGCTCATATCGCGCGGTTGACTTGCTCGGACGTTAGCCCACGATGAGAGGCGGTTTTCTCTCTCATTCGCTGGACACGCGTCGTTCATTGTATGGCATCGCTGGGTCTCCTGACTATTCTGCTTATTGCCCAACATGCCCCGATATTTCGCCGGTTTTGGTGCGCGGGACTTGCCTTTTGCTTTAGCGCTTTTCCCACCGTTTTTAGCTTTTCCTTGTGACCGAGCACTCGGGGCCTTTCCATTTCGAGGGGTTTTGCCCAGCGCTAAGCGCGATCATGCATCAGAAACGACCTCCGTTTTCTGATCTGGACTTCCTAACTCCTAGTTTGCATCCTGCGCGGTTTCCATGGGCCTTGGTCAGCGCTCTTTGACCGAGGTCCTCGTCGTTCCTTGCTGGCTACAAACTGCCACTGTCCAGAGGTCTTCCTGATAGCTCTCTGTTCACAAGTTTGAAGTCTGTCCTAATTTGATACAGTCATAGAACTCTTATAATTTTCATGGATCCAATTCGGATCAATTGTCTTGAAATCTTTCATCGACAGTTGAATCCTTCACAAAATCACTTTCATTCTATTGCATAATTTCAGGGGCACAAGGCAAGCTATCTTGATAACCATATCTATCTTTAAAATCATTGACGATGTCTTGTAAAGAAGCGAAAGAATCTTCAGGACAATTATTAAACCAATTCAAAGCATCACCCTCTAAAGAAAAGGCAAATAGATGCATTTTGACATCTTCATGATCGTATTGGGGAGAACTACAATATATGAGCATTATACGAGAAAACCTGCATAGATGCTTTCTAAAGCGACTGAATCACCACCCAAGAACAAAGACAATTTATGAATGGCCACTTCTGGAATATCATGGAGAACATCAGTAAAATGACACGGGGTAAATGAATAATCCATGATGAATATTGAGGGATCAAATGGATGATAGAGAGACCTCTGCTCAAGAAAATCAAGAGATCCACTAGAAATGAGTTTCTAGTAGAAATTCTTGTAAGAGATGAAAGAAGTGGAGTCGCCACTTGAACATGAATCTAACTCTAGAAAATGCAAAAACAACTGGATATAGGGGAGGGCTTCTTATTTGAGAAATAATAAATGAAAGAAGTGGAGTTGCCACTCAAACAAGAAATGAACCGAAATGTTCAGGTGCTAAAAGTGCAGATGAAACGATAAATGAGATGACAAAAGATAAGGCGATGAAAAGATCAAATGATGCCAAGAAATGTTGTGCTGCTTGACAGGCTAATGAATGGCGGAAAAGATGAGATGTGCCAAGGAATGTTGACTTTGCTAGCTCGAATGAGAGATGAGAAAGATGAGAGATAAATGTCGAAGAAATGTTGTGAGGACCAAAGACAGAAAAACTCTGTCCCTAGCAACGATGCCAAAAATGTTGGCATTGCTGGTAAAAATGATAAAGATGATATGAGGAGAATGAAGATAAAATGTCATTGAAGCACCAAAGATAAAATATACCCGGCAACGGCGCCAAAAATGTTAGATATCATTTTTGGGATTCAACTGCGTTATTTTTAAAGTCATTCACATATGACCATTTCCATGAGAGGTAGTCGTAATTGGCGTTGCCGGCTCAAATGAATGATAGAAAGATGAAAGATGAATGATGAATGTTGTAAAGCCCAGGCCCAATAAATCGGTCCCCAGTAGCAGCGCCAAAAATGTTGTCGCCCAAAGTGTTTAGGCAGTTGGACAACGCTCAGAGTAAGGGTTGTCACTCTTAAATCCTTACTCACTCCGTTTAGACTCTCTCCTAGACAAGTCAAGGGGGGTAGTCCCTAGGTGAATAGATGAGGATAGGGTGTGAAAAACAGACTCTAGGAGATTTTAATGATGGATAACTTGATGGATTGATAGATTAAACGCCAAGGTAAACAAGACATGACCACAAGATAAAAATAATTTTAGACCAGTGCCTTCGATATTTGAATTAACCATCAACAAAACAAGCTATCCAGAACGATTTTCAATATGTGACGAAAAGTGACGATAATCCATATAAATGCCCAACACTGTCACATGCAAAAGATTCCAGATTTTAAAAATGATTACTATTAATGACAAGATCTAGAACAATCAATATGATTTATGAGAATTTAAGATTTAGTGTTTAACATCAAAGACACCAAGGAATTTAAAATTAATCAACTAGTCAAAAATCGAAATTTTAATGGGCCATAGGCCATATTAATTTTTTTTAATATTTAAGTGAAGAACCCCTTAATTGTAAATCCTTAATCGCAAATTTAAATTTTTAGAATTTTTTAAATGTTTAAAATTTTAAAAGTTTTTTTCATTTTTGTATTTTAAAATTTTTTAGGGATTTTAATTTTTGTTTTTTGTTTTTGTTTTTGTGGTATTTTTTAATGCTTTAAATATTTTAATTTTTTAGATTTTTTAATTTTTTAAGGCTTTCAAAATCAAAATGAAATTAAAAATAAAAAAGTGTGAAAAAAAAAAAAAAATATTGGTATCTTGAATTAATGTATTAATACAAAAATAAAAAAAATTAGAATGAGTGAAATATCACATGAAAATCAAAACAAAAATAAAAAATAAAAATCAAACTTAAATAAAAATCAATGAAGCTAACCCTAAGTCCTAAGTCGCAACGTGCATAAAAAAAAGTTTCGAATGTTTTCGTTTGTTTTTGTAGCTGCAGGTTTACAAAAGGCTTGGACAGTGGCGGTAGAGGGAGACTGCGAGGGCTAGGAGGAGAATGCAGGGCTTGAAGTAGGCAGCGAGGATGGGTGAAGCCTGCGTATGGAGCAGAAGGGTTGATGGACAGCATGTAGGGTTTATGGTAGGCAACGTGAAAGTGGCAACAGTGAGGGACGAGGAGGCTTGGACCAGGTAGCACGCAGGTGGGCAGGAATGCGTGGAGGTGTTGTGGGTAAACAGAGGGATATCTAACGCGTTTTCCCTTTGCAGGTTCGATAGGCAACCAGATTTATGGCAACATGGAGAGGATGGAGCTGCAAATGGAGCTGCGTGAATTTGTTTGTAGGTTGGACGGTATTGAGGATGGACGTGGATCTGAAAGAGGGCTTGATGGCAGGTAGAGAAGAATAGGCAACGTGAATAGGAGCTAGGCAAGAAAGGTGACATCTGGCATGGCAGGAAGTCCTCTAATCCCTGATCCTTCCTCTTGTGTTGTAGACTAACATAAGGGGAAACATTGAATGCAGTGATATAAATCAGAATTGGGCTCCTTCGAATGTATGGCCGAACTTCCAAGTAGAAGGAGCTACGCTATTGGAAACAATGCTCTTTCCATCACTTGTGGTGACGAAAGGCAGAAGAAGGTTTGCGTGTAGGTGGTTTGCAATGGATGGAAAGATAGCACCGCGGGAGAGGTGACTGCGCGTTGATGAGTGTGAGGAGAACATCGTATAGGGATGAGCAGGATAGGGATGAGCAAGCGAGGAAATGAAGAGAAGAGCAGCGTGAAGGTTAAGTGATGGGCAGCGTATGGAGAGCTGCAACAATGACAAAAGATTTGCAGTAGCGCTTCTTCCACAAATACGTAAAACTTCTTCAGCAAAATGTGAAACGTCAACCCCAGGCAGCAACAAAAATACCCAAAGACTTCCAAAAAATTTACGTTTGAAATTTTCAATTTAAATGTCGAATCCAATGCTTCAGATTTATTTGAAAAACTCTTAAAAATTTTCTTCAGATTTGAAGTATTTTGGAACTCTTGAAAATTTCTCCATATTTAAAGAAATTCAAACACTTGGACTGCAAAATGCTGGATAATTTCCTGCAAAAATGATGCCAATGGACCTCCAGAGATCCAGATCTTACCCTCCGGGGCCTAGATCTGGACTCTGCACAACTTTTAGCTTTAGATTTGCAGCTGCAATACAACAGAAAACATCCAAATGATATACACAATGACCCAAAAAACACTAAAACTCGAAACCCAAGTCAACAAACTAAAAATTAATTACAGATCTATGTGCATAAATGGCAGATCTATCAGATCTAGAGAGTGTGAGTCTGACTCTGCTCCCAGATCTGATGATATGCGGCTCCCAACATCCAGATCTGACGATTTAGCACATAACTTTTTTTTTTTTGTGAATTTTGGAGGTACTAAGCTTGAAATCCTTCATGCATCACCCATAAAAATAATATCCATGATAAGCTCGGGATCAAATTCAAACTGGGCTCTTCAGAAAACACGGATCAGGATTTGGTTGGTTCAGCCGAGAACTTCCCCGAATGCCCGATGATTTGATAATCAAGGATTTTCCTGCAAAACTCAATTCAGTCGTCAAGGATTTTCCTGCAAAACTCAATTCAGCCGTCAATCATAGAGCGAGAGAACAATAATAAAATTCAGATCTAATAGAGATACCTGCTATTATATTCAAAATTTAAATTACCATTCAAACCCCAACGATTGAGCAATATACCTGTACTCAGATCGCTCTTCAGAAAGCTATGTCAATGGCCAAAAAGAAATATATGCATGAAAATAATACATCTTACAACATTTCCATGAAGAGTAACAACAACAGAAGTTTAACCCCAAAGTCTTTCTTTATTGCTCATAAATAAAATTATAAGAGAGCTTTTTGCTTGGTACGCGATCAAAAGATCGGATGACATTGATTGACAAATGACCTCCTATTTAAAGATAAATCCTCCAACGGCTAGTTCGAGTGATCCTTGCCAAAGCGATCTCGATCGTTGATGAGGATTTAAATTTCTTTTAATCTCATCCGTCGAAATTTTAAATATTGAGGAAATTTCGAATTTTTCAATTAAATGCATTTTAATAAATTCAAAAATTAAATTTTGCATTTATTTCCTCAAAACTTTGACTTTGACTTAACCCTAGAGACCTAAAACATAAAATTTAGCAAAATAATCAACTAACCTTAGTTCCTGGATCAATTAAAATTTAACTTTTTTTAAAGGACCCACGAATTTTACCTGTGGAAAATTTAAATTTACCTAGGACCTAGGACCTATGAGGGGATAAATTATTTTTCTAACCCTCAAAACATTTTTTACATCATGATTTTTTACATTTTTACATCTCAAGGGGGAAAACCCATTTGAACAAGACCCTCACAGACTACTCAGTTCTGCGACACAAATATAATCTAGCAGATCAAGCAATTTGTAATAAAATAACCTAACCAAATTGCTAGGATTATTTCCAAATAACTTTACATAGACTCGATCTAGCACACTAGGACTCCCCTAACATTCTGGTGACAAAATCCATTCCGGCTTTGGGGTGAGGCTGAAGGAAAACTCTACCGATCTTGGATCGGTGAGACAAAAAATCTTCCGGAATGTAGATCGTCATCAAAAAATTAGGTTTACCTAGGCAATTACATACATGATATGAATCTGCTGAGATTATTTACAATTTACACATGCAGAAGGGGTTTACAATATAACATGATCAGGCTGATTATAATAGTCGAACGCCACGGACATGTTGATCAAGCACTATCACTTTTGCGAAAAAAAGGGGTGTATTGCTATCGGTCAAAAAGAAAAAAAAGAAAAAAAATGAATAAAATGAAATATATCAGAACCTAATCTAAATCATGAAATGGAAATATGTTAAACCTATCTATCATAACTAACCCCACCCACACACAAGCAAATAAAATAAAGGAAAACGAAAGTCGTAATGTATTTTGCGTTGATATTTTTGCAGGTTTCGACGGCGAAAAAGGGACAAGGAGCCCTACGTGTGGAAGACGTAGCGAGGAAGGGAGAAACACTAGCTCGAGGGTTTGATGTGGCGGGAAGATGCAAGTTTGATAGCGGACATGAGCTGAGGCAGTGTGGAAGGAGCTCGGTTGTGGATGGCAAGCGTTTGGATGAGACACTGCAGGGAGAAAGGTTGAACGACAGCGGGTTTGAGGGCTTAAGGCCGCTTTTTGCTTGTGTTTGCAGGTCTGAAATGCGGCTAGTTGCTTGAAGCTTTGATGGCAGCGTGGAGAAGTGGAGCTGGAATGAAGAAGAGGCTCTGTGGATGAAGGATTGTAGGGTGTGAAAAGAAAAGCGTGAGAAGGATGAATTGCAGGTCGATGGAGCGGTAAGAGATCACGCTTTTGAAAATTAAGGGAAACATGGGCATCATAGGAAGAGGGAAGCAGTTGCTGTGAGTTTGGAATGATTGATGGGCTGGCAGTGAATTGCAGGTTTGGAGCAACATATGGAGAAAGGGAGTGAGCTGAAGAAATCCGCGGGAATGACAAGTCAATGAGGGTTTTCTGCAGAGGAATGGAGTTCGGGTTATATGCTGCAAGTTTGAGGAGCATATGGCAGGAGTGATGTACTGAGATCTGGATAGCCATCGGCAGAGAAGAGATTGAACAACAAGGAGAAGAACACAAGCAGCAAAGCTTTCCCAAAAATTTCTAAATTTCTGCAGCAAAATCGCAAATAAAAATGCAGGCAGTAGAAAAAAATGAAAAAAAGGTGGCCCAATAAAACGCTGAAATTTCCAGATTATATTTCTGCTTAAAATTTACCAGTGAAACACTTAAAAATTTAAAATTTTTCCAACTTTAAAAAATTTAAGAAACTCTTGGACCGCAAAAAATCTGGATAGTCTTTCCTGCAAAAATAATCTTGAGGCCAGATCTTACCCTCTAGGGCCTAGATCTGGCTTTGAAATCAAACTTCGCCTTCAGATCCGCAACCTGTACATGAAAGCACAAACACCCAGAACCCGGATCTACAAAAATAAATGAAATCCCAGAAACCCAAGTCAGAAAATTAAAAAATTTACAAATCTATGCATAGGAATAACATATCTACCAAATTTAGCGAGTGAGTCCAACTCCTCTCCCAGATTTGATAATCTAAGGCTTTTAAAAGCCAGATTTATCAATTTAGCACAGAAAAATTGAATTTTTAAATTTAAAAAGAGGTGCTTGCAGCTTCGCCCAAAACCCTTCATGCATCACCAATAAAAATCTTACAATAAGCCCGGGATCAAATCAAGCTGGGCTCTTCAGAAAATACGAATTGGGAGTTGGTTGGTCCAACTAAAAACTTCCCTGAACGCCCAATGATCTAAAAAAATCAAGAATCTTTTGCAAAACTCAATCCAACCATTAAAATAGAGTGAGAAAATGATAATAACATTCAGATAAATAGAGATACCTGCTATTATATTCAAAACTTAAATTATCATTTAAACCCCAGCGACTGAGCAAGATACCTGTACTCAAATCACTCTTCAGAAAGCTATCATCAATGGCTAAAAAAAAATCTGTTGACACCTAATCCGAAACGGATGGGTGAACTGGACAGTCATCAAGAAGATGAACTGATCCGTCATGTTTGTGTATATAAAGTGTGTTAGCTAATGAATAATACATCAGTTTTTCTCCCACTCATTCTGGAGTTACCCTGGCCTGACATGGTATCAGAGCACAGGTCCCAGAAATAGTTGTAACTCCTGCTGTCCTGAGAGCTGCTCAGTCCTGAGCGCTACTCTGACATTGACTGCACTATAAGTGTTTTTCATTCAACGCACGCTGCCTGACGGAGGTCGGAGCATTTCAATTCGAATAATAGCGCTGTCTGCTGCCCTGGTATCGGACAAGGTATGTAACGTTTGAAGGTCTGCGTGTAACACCTGCAATAAGAAATGGTATTTTGAATGTACCGTTTTGACACACCTCGATATTTTATTTGTCTGCCTTCCCATAATACACTGATCGCAAGTCTGCCATGAGTCTGGTGCCTCCACGCAAGTCTGCCATTAGTCTGCCATGATGATCATCATCTCAGCAGCGTTTTCGTTGTCCCATTTTTCATACAGCTCGGCTAATTGGAGTTACCCTGGTTAGCCCGAAGTTAAGCGCCAAGCCAAGTCGAGGAGGAGGAGAGTATAGCGCACAACGTGTATTCGAAAATAAAAGGATTGATGCCGAATCTGTAGCGTTCACTGTGTAGCGTTCATTGTAAAAGGATTGATGCCGAATCTGTAGCATTCATTGTGTAGCGTTCATTGTGTATCAGAGTTCTTTGTGTAATGCTTCAAAGAACTTTCGAGTCTTTTTTCGAAGAGTTCATTGTGTAGCGTCTCGAAGGCAACCTTGTGAGGCGAATTGTCTCCCATACCCCTTTGCCATGCAGTCCGATCATCCATGTCAATGACGTCCCTCCAGTGGAGATGGCCACAAATAATATGAAACACTCAGCTGCTATGTGATTTCAGATGGTTTTTTCCCTTCCAAATTCTGGACGATATCTGAACTCGATTCTTATTTCTCCAAATGTTTACAGAAGAACACATTTTCAGATAATTTGGGACAGGCGATCATATTTACCACATATTTCTTTCCTGACAACAATATATATTACAGTGAAGCGCTCAAACATTTTTTTGCAGTGATACATGTAGCAGAATTTTGAATATGGTGTTATATATGCTGATTTTTGCAGAGATATATATATGGTGATATATGTAGCATAATTTTAATGATTTTTTTCTCCATAGCAAAATCATTTTTTAAAGCAGCGGAAGTTTTTTTAAGAGCAATTTTTTTTTCGCCATCAGAAGTATTAATATATCAGCAGAAGTAACCTTTTACAGAAT
>APFE030405038.1:8317-27422 GCA_000404065.3 Pinus taeda
ATGATGAACCTCCCATTTTTCATATGTAGGAACATAGAGAGGATGAACACCTTCATGCTACATAAGACCCCTCAGCAGTAGCTTAACAGTGTGTATCACTTTGCTCTTATCCAGATTTTGGTGGATCATCAGTTGGGATTGCAAGGCATTGCTTAGAAGTACTTCATCTCCTGTGACTTCTTCAACACATCACAGGTACTATCAGAGCCAGAGCAGGAGATGGGTGGTCCTTCTATCAGTATGAGCACCATGAGACCACTACCATGCCAGTTTTTGTTACATATCAGAGAGGTAGTAGGCACCTGTTTGCAGCAGCAAAGTGAGTGTTATCTCCACCCAGGGTGGAAGGGGCCTCGCTTCTGGCATCAACAACATAGGTACAGGACAAGGGAAAGAGGCCTGTGCATGATGACGGGCCATCAGGTGAACAGGAGACCGATGTCATCCGCATTCAGGATGATGAGGCAGAGGTGGAGAATGCCCGACTTAGGATGACCATTCAGGAGCAGAACACAGAGATCCAATACTTTTCACTCAATGTGGAGAGGGCCAAATGGATCATCAAGTATCTGGAGTAGAGGAACAAGTATCTTGAGGACTAGCATGTGATCATGGAGCTGCAAAGCATCCGTGAAAATCGACAAGTTGCCTAACAAAGGAGGATCGAGCTCACTACCTTGGAGCAAGAGATCAAAAATGACCATGAGTCATGGCTAGAGAAAATCAATATCCACTTGGAGAAACTGCTAGAGAAGGCCAACAGAGACAAAACCATACTGAGGAGGATGGCTTGTCATTATAGGGCACAAAACATGAGTGCAACGGCCCGGATAAGGAGCTTGAAGGCCAAATTGAGCAGAGCAACAAAAGAGGCAAAAGAGCAAGACCGGCTTCGAATATTGGTTGAAGCTTTTGTGGCCCAGCATAGTGCCTTTTAGAGAACCTCCAACCCAAATTTCAAGAAATTTGGGACAATTTTGGTCACATGGAAATTTTTGGTCACAAACACAGGTTTTTTCTCCCTATGCGCCGCGCCACTGGCGCAACGCGTAGGATTGGGAGCTCCAAATGGGAAATGGCTTGCATTTTTGGATTCAACATGCAAAATCACAACTACTGGCACTCGGGCAAGAAATTTGGGCATGATTTGAGTCTCCAGGAGGTCAAAAACACCCAAACAATGGCCTCACTGCCCCTATTTTGACACATAGGAAGCAGTCTTGGGAGAATGAAGATTTGGAGTAGCAAATGAGCTCCAAATTCAAAAATTCCACTTGGGTTGGAAAGTACACAGGACAGGATTTCCAATAAGCACCCTTGGGCACATTGTGGACTCCTAAAAGTGCCTCAAAACTGGCCCCAAAATGGCACGGCGCATATAGAAAATGGCGCGGTGCATATAGGAAAAAAGGCCCAATTTGCCTCTGTTTCGCGAAATTTCGATTTGCGACTTTTCATAAGTGGGCCCTCTCATTTACACTTCACTTTTTTGGCACTAAAGGTGGCATTTAAAGTATTTTTACTCCATATGGGCTTCTATCCAAGTGGAAAAGGAAGGCAAACAGTCACCCAAGCCATTTGTCATGTTTGTGACGCTGCACTTGTAGCTGATGTTTGGCTCTCCACCTTCATTTTGTAATTATTTGAGTAACTCCCCAACCCTTGGGTGTTCTATGTCTTCATGGCACATTCTATATATTGTATGCAAACTATTTGCATAGGGTTGGTTGGCTTGTAACTTCTAGGAGATTGTGGGAAAGAAACTCTGTTTCTTCATTGTATACTTTTTACAGAGGATTAATGAAAGGTAGCAGCTCTGTTTCATGAGATTCATGTGGTTGTGAGAGTAGAAAATGTGTCTCTTATGTTTCATATGTATCTTTTTTATTTTTCATAGTTCATTTCATATTCATTTCCAGTGAAATTTTCTAAGTTAGATAAGGTAGAATCCAATTTTATTGCTCTGCCTATGGGAAAATTTCATGTTCAGTGTTCTTCTTCGGTTGAAAAGGATTCATGTTGCCCATGTCCTTTTCACCCTCCTAAGCAATCTCTCCATTCTGTGTTGCTTTCAAACTAAATTGTTGGAATCTCTGCCTATCTTGCCTCACGAAGTAATCTGTGCCTTTGTATTAAATTCTCTGTTCATTGAGGTCCATTGGTCCCATACCATCCCAGAAACACAGTCATTCATAAAAAATCACTTCTTGTATACATATTCACTTACTAGCCTAAGATAAATATTTCACTGTAAGTCATCTCAGGCCATTTCGTTTATCTATTCACTGAGTGTGACTCGGAGAGAGCCCTCTCCCGTTCTGGTAGGGCTAGCTACCAGACTGAGCTTGGTTTGTGGTTACCCTGAATTTTGCCTTCCTTCAGCCTACGCCGGATTTAGGTGCTAACACCTAGTCTGCGCATAATAATGCTCATAGGTATGATGAATTGCAGAGCCCTAGAGAAGAGGCTCATGCAGCTGGAGGAGCTCGAGGAAGAATGATTTTTTTTCTGGATTTCACCAGCAGGTCCAAAAGCAACGCGAAAAGGCTTGGCACGATCGACATATTAAGTTGTGCACATTCAATGTGAATGATTTGGTGTTCTTGTATGATAGTAATTTTGATAAATTCCCAGGGAAGTTCAAAATGCATTGGCTGGGACCATATTTTATTAAGGAGATCATAGATATTGGCACGGTGTAGTTGGTAAAGTTAAATGGAGAAATCTTCCCATGAAAAGTCAATGGAAGCCATTTGAAGGCGTACACAGGTGTCCCAACCATCTGACTAGCCGACAGAAGCACAGTCTTAATGCTCCATGCAACTGAAAGGAGGCGTGGGACCATAAGCTACTCTACCCAGGATCTACAAGATTTCAATTATATGCGTAGTAGCGAAGTGTCGCAGGTTCGCGATAGTGCGAGGGTAGCTATGCTGCCACCTGGGTCAGTTGCAAAGTGACCATTATAGTCACTATTCATGATGTGATGCTTGGTTTGAGACCAAATGGAGTGGGTGGTAGACATTTAAGGTGAAATTTATGGGCTAGATTCTTGAACATATGCCCCCAAGTGAGCATTAATGGATCGAATGTGGGGGGAACGGTTGAATTCAAATTCCAAAGGTGCTATAAATTGCAAAGGGTTGTCCAGTAAACAACACTTGGCAATTTGAGAACTGAGTTGTTGCGTTCATGAACCCAGACTTGTTCGATCTGTTGAAGGAAAATCCGTTGTTTGAGAACTTACCCAAACCATTGAGAGAATTGTGGAATAGAACTATGGCCGTGCCTGAGGAAGCCATGGATACCAGAGCAATAACTACTGAGGAGGCCCTGTAGGCCATGATGGTAGGAGAAGCCCCAGAAAGTGTCAGGATAGTCGTAGTAATCCCTAAATCACTGTGCACAGAGAGACCCAAAAAAGACAAGCAACCCCTAGTACTGATGTGCATGTCCCCTAAGAATCCATTAAGGACTAGGCTTACCATGGAATAAAAGGGGAAGGTGATCAATTTGGAAGCTGATGAGGAGGAAGAATTTGAAGAAATATTGGTAGAGGAGGATGAGGATGTAGAGATGGAGGTACAACCCCAAGATATGGACCCTTTGACCAGGCTGCCTGCATATGTTCCTCCACGGAAGGGAAAAGCAAAGGTGCCCAAAGACATAGATGAGAGCAAAAGCACTCTGCAAACTCCGCTGCTCCTCAACGACATCATTTTCAATGAAGCACACTTGTGGCAAGTGCCTGTATTAAAATTTGAAGATTGGGATCTCGCAGACCACGAGAAGTTCCCATATTTGGCAACTTTGCAGCTCATGCGCCAGAAGAAAGACGTGCTAACAGGAGTTATAGAGTTGGAGCCACGTAAGTGGATGAGAGGTGTAGAAAACGCAGGATTGTTAAACCTGCTCTGGGTGCCACATTACATCATGCCCCAGTGACTATTTTCGTCATTAGGTAGCTACTCTGCTTGGTGCATGATGGGTGCTTGTGGCTGGAGGAGCCCATCCCCATCACAAACCACTTAATTCATAGAATTACCTGGCTCCCTTGCAAAGGGGCGGACCCAGCGAAGATCTCAAAGGGTAAAAGTGATGATTTGGCCATCGCAAAGGACATGAAGAAGAAGAAGAAGAGAGGATTTGTGATTTACAGCATCAGCGATGCTGCGATCAAGGTCGTGATGCAGATATTGGCCGGAAAGGTTATGCAGAAGTGCCATGTGGATGAAGTGCCCATGCTAGTGGTTGCGCTTTCCACACAATGCATAGAAGAGGTCCAATTTAATTAGGCAAACTACTTGTGCGGTGAGTTCCTTGAGAACTGCCGCAAGGCACAAGAGCAAGGGAAGAATTTTCATTATGCATGGTTATTGTTGTCCATCATGCTGGTGGCATGGAAATTTCCAAAGGACATCCAGTTTCCGATGATTACAGAGCACCTCTAGAGGTAGCAAAGTACACTTCGCTGTGGGAAACTAGAGATGCGCAGAGAATTAGGGACAATAAGATATTCTAGGTGTTCATGGAGATGAACATCAGAATGGGGATTAATTGCAAGCCACAGTTATCGCCCACAGTCTATAACAGTCTGCATATCTTCACGAAGTTCAAGGCAGATTTCCATCATGTGTACATCAGGGTGAGGAAGGACCCCACGAAGACTTGGCACAAGCTCCCTTATCTAGCAACAGATGATGTCATATTCGTCATCCTTGAATAGTGGCCGCCAGAGTGGTGCACTCCATCCAGCTCTGCAGTGGAAGCAGAGAAGTCCATTGCACAGAGGAAAAATTGCAGATGGCATAGTTGGCAGAGAAGTAAAGGAATGAAACAACAGTAGCCAAGGCCCAGGATTCATGCGACACTACAAAGGTAGCAGAAGAGCAGCAGAAGGTAGTAGAGGAGGAGCACAAAGGCCAGAAGTCACCTTCACCTAAACAAGAACCAGATATCAAGCAAGGTGGCACGGAGCCATAGACATCATCCACACAACTGAAATGACAACGCAAGAGAGCAAGTAGGGCTACAGAGGAAGTCGAAGGCTTCAAGAACTTCTTTCGACCCATTCACCCTCACTAAGGGGGATCTACATGACATTGGGGAGACGATGAGGGATGTCACTGCGGAGGCCTCCAACAGTTTGCAAAGGAAATCCAGATGGTGTTGGTGGCCCTATGGGAACATATACAGGAGTTGCAGGTGCACACACTATAGGTTGGCACCCTATCAACCAGCCTCGCAATAGGCATGTCCGTGGCTAAGGAAATGTTTCACACCAGAATCATAAACACTATAGTGCTTCCATAGGGAGCACTCATTATAGAAAATGAGGCCGACATGGCTATGGTTAGAGGAGTGATTGAAGGGGATTTGGAAAAATATGGTCTCCCTTGGGAGACACTCTATGTTTTACAGGACGGAGTTACTGTAAAACTTCAAGCTAGGGAGGGTCATGCACTCCAAGTCATGAGCGATCAATGCATCGACATTGAATAGTTGAGCTTGCAACATGACGCGGTAGTGGAACAAAACTGACAGTTAGTGCAAGTGGTCGAGGAAGCCTACTAGATCGTCCTAGAGATGGCCATCCAAGTGAAGTAACCAGTGGAGGCGTGCCTCCAGAAACTTGTAGGAGGGGTGCATTAGGCAAAGGAAGAGATGGTGTTTCTAGGAAAACTAGTATTCCTAAAGAATGTTGGCCCTCTAGGTTTGGCAGATATCCTAGAAACAATAGCTTAAAGAAATTCAATGGTTTCTTCTATGTGTAACAGATAAGAGAAAGATAATGGAACAAACCTGGAACTTCTGCTTACTCCCTTGCTTGATCTCTCTCCCCTTTGACAAATCCTGCAACTCCTCCCCTTACTTAACATGCTTAGAGAGTACCTGCACAAGTACAACAACAAAGGACCATCAAAGCATTGTGATCTATTACAACATAAACATTACAGAATCAGATATATAATGAACAAATGATAACATTCACAATTGCACAATCATATGGAAGAAAACTTGAAGAGCTTTATTAATAGAAGGAAGAATTACAACCCAGTTGTCTGATCTAGCATCATCCTCCTAGCTTCAATCCTTCTTCACCTTATGAAATAGCAAGATCACTCCAACAATACAATGCTCTTTCCTCAATTACAAACTATCAACACTTCCTTGAAATTCAAAATATTCCAGCCTCTAGATCTCTTGGATGAGGGATCCATTTATAGATGTTTGCAATGGTGTGAGTCATCCATGGGTTTTGAGTAATGTCATTCCACTTGTTACAATGGGTTCCATAAGAGAAGGGATTGGATTTTCTTAGATTCCTTATTCATCCTTGGGCGAATTCAGAGAGGCAAGTCGCATAGGAGAAAGTTTTGGAAGATTCCATGAGTAATCAACTGACAAATGTCCCCGAAATTTGTCCATCCTTGCCCATCACACCCTATAGAAGGCCTAAACGGTATGCATCACACCCTGGCAGTGTACCACTCAGTATGCATCGCACTTTGCCAGTGGAGCAGCTAGTATGGTTCAATTTAGGCAATTTCTGGATGGTTTCTCAGATGGAACTTTTGGGGAATGATGTACTTAGATGACTATGTTCCTTTAGGGTATGAAACAACTCTTTTAGGGTTTGATGAGCCCTAATACATCAACATATAAGTTTGTTGTTGATGTGCCCAAATATGTCTATAACAGTTTCCCCCTAAAGCATGAGGTCGTAAATATTCAAGTCGGGTGAAATGCTTTATCATGAGGATCTAAAGTTTCAAACTGGAAGGTGACCTACATAAGTTACAATACAATACATCATCATAATATAATTTTCCATGATCTATCTGAGGTAGGCATTCCCATTCTCGGCTTTATAAATTTCATTTCATGTACATAGATCAAATAGTCATCTGCAGATACAGACTGGTGATTCTTCAGATATAGAGTCATCATCCATGATTAGGATGACCATTTGTGCAGAGCCTCTATACATTTTATGTTTTTATATCCTTGAATATATCACAACCCAGATGGATGAAACTAGACCGGGGGTCTTCAAACTCGTTCAATCTTCGCCTGATGTACAAGTCAAATAATGTGAAGAGATGTTCTGAAGTCGAACATGGAAAGACATCACCTGATTACCAGCCAATAATGTGAGCTATTAATAGATGCGAGAGGAATCACCGATAATGATAATGACCCTCAAGGTACTACAGTACAATTCACATGGTGTAAATACATGATCTGATGTCAAACGCCATGCAAAATCTTTCGATCGAAGGCCATTGATGTCAACCTGTCGCCAGAAGTGAGAAACTTTCCATTGATGTATGCAAGCTTCAAAGCACTGAAAGGGGTGTTTCTAAGTCAAATTCTTGGATAATGAGTTGATGTCAACAAGAATCGACTCATCATAGGAGGGCCTTGATATATCCACATCTACGACACAAAATGAAGCAAATGATTTCTGGAGGTGAAAAAATGAACTGACAACACAAGGTTCAAGAATAGTGGTCATGAAAAAATGAAGGTTGGATGTATTGTAGTGTATGAGACATTAACTAGATGGTGTTTTCTCAACTGAATGACTTCTCTTGAGCATGTTAGTGACACTAAGATGAATTGGTAGCATTAACCTCAAAAGATGGATGGTGTGAAAGACCAATGGTGAGATGACGAGTGAACGGAATAACCCAACCCAACTCAATAATGGAGATGAAGTGAAAGTGTCATTTTCAAGAGCGACTCGCTACCATAAATGCTTCAAGTTTTTTCCCTTTTTCCCTAGCCATTGCTGACTAGTATCTCTTTATTTTTGTCAAGCTTGAGGAGGATAACATATGCTTATTCTATAATTCGCCCTACTCGCAAAACTGTCGGTGTTTAAATTTTTAATGAGTCTAGCGACAATGAAACTCAGTCTCATCTAGATGGACAAGTTTGTCGCTATTGTTTTAACAAGTTTAATGACAAGGATAACTCAATCCTTTTCATTTTTAGAGAGTTTGAAAAGGGATGAAAAGAAAACTCCATAAGTTCTTTTTTGTAAAGTAATCCCTCAGGTCCGAAAAAGGATAAAATAATACATGAGGGATGACATTTCCAATACTTTAACGAGCTGGAAAAGACAAGCGCTCGACAATCTTTTCATATTTAACGAGTCTAAAAAGAGTTTAAAGAGCACTCTATTTTGAATAACGAGTGGTGTCTATGGTAGCAACTGGTTCTGGTGATGTTGGAACTTCTCAAAACATGTTGATTTATGTGAAGATGTTGGCTAATAAGACCACTCATTGCAACTGTTCCTTAAAAAGGTAAACACAACCAAGTGAAAGTGTATGATCACCCGAAATGATGGTGGTGATGAGATGAAAACAACCAAGGCTCAAAAGGTTGATAGAATGGCAATCACAAGGGTTAGAAATTGAAAATGGGTTCATTTTGGACAAGCTTGAACCATGGGGAACTATGCTTGAATCCGGTTTCATGTTTACACAAGCTTGAAACAAGCAAACTATGCTTGGATTCAGTTTCATTTTTACCCAAGCTTGAAATGAAAAAAAAACTATGCTTGGATTGGTTTGCATGCCCCCAGCATGATGAAAGGGAGAGTCTCCTATAACCATATGGAAATCACTATGGTGAAGCAGGATGGTTGTCCAACACCTCTTTGGCTTCATTTAGATAGACAAAGGTGAATGGTGTGATAGACCAATCAAATAACCTACAGGGAAAATTATCTTTACTACTAGGTGCATGCCCCCCAAGCTTCATTACATTCACTTAAGTAGATTACTCATGGCTATCAAGTGGGTGGAATGAAGGTTCAAGTGAAAAATTCTGCTTGGAACTTGAAAGCGGGATGATACCTGTTATAGACATATTTGGGCATTGCAACCCCAATCATATATGTTGATAAACAAAGGGTTATTTAATCCCTAAAATTGTTATTTCATACCCTAAAATATCATGGTCAACTGATTGCATCATTTCCCAGAAGTTCCACCTGAAAAACCACTCAGAATTGGCTAAAACTGGATCATACTGACTGCTCCATGGTCAAGGTGTGATGCATACTGGCTGCTACACTAGCAAGGTGTGATGCATATTGAAAGAGCCTTCTGTGGGGTGCGATGAGCGAGAATAGACAAATGGAAGAGATATTTTGCTAAGTGGATACCCGGGGAATCTTCTAGAAACTTCTCATATGAAAGTTGCCTCTCTGAATTCGCTCAGGGATGAGTAAGAGATCAAAGAAATCTAAGTGGAACCAAGAACTATCAGTGGAATGAAACTAATCAGAAACCTAGAGCTGTCTCACACCCTTGCAAGACATCTATAAATGGACCCCTCATCGAGAGATCTAGAGGCTAGAATTTTGTAATTCGTAAGGAAGTGTTGTTGGTTTCTCTTTTAGAAGAGACACTGTATTGTTGGGTGATCTTGCTTTTCATGAGGTGAAGAGGGCTTTGATGCTGGGAGGATGATGTTGGATTAGACAGCTAGGTTGTAATCCTCTCTTCTACTATTAATAAAGTTATTTGAGTTTTCCTCCATATAATCGTGTATTTGTGAATCATGTTATTTTCAAATGCAATTGTATGGTCAATGTATTTTTGATTCTGCATTGTTTATGGTATTATAGATCAAGATTCTTTGATGGTGTTTTGTTGCTTTGCCTCTACAGGTATTCTCTAAAGTGGGAAAAGTAGGAGAGGAGTGGCAAGCTCTATCAAGGGAGAGAGAAAACAAGCAAGGAGCCAAGCGGAAGATCCAGGTTGGTCCACTTTGCTTCTCTCTTATCTATCATATGTAAAAGAAATTGCAATTTTCTTTGATTGTTTGTTTCTAAGATAGCTACCCATCTTAGTGGGACTAGTAGATTGAAAAGACACTAGTTTTCCCAGAAACAAAATGGCGACTCCACTGGGGAGCGATTAGTTTGTTTGTTTTTTATTGTTGTTTTCTTTTTAAACTACATACGAAGCCTGAAGTTAGCCAACTAGCCTTTGAACTGCTCTTGCTATGCAATTGCAAAGTAGATGAATGTTGCTTCAGTTAATCTGTGGGTTGGTTTATGAGTTAAGCATCTGACTTACAAGCATCCTAAATGCCCTTATGGTAGCTCAATAACCTCCTAAGATCATACCCTTGCACTTTGTTTTTACTATCCATCATAGCTCAGCTGAAATAATTGAACTTAGCTGCCAATTTTGAGCAAAAACCCAAATCAATTTCACTCCTTGGCCCATTGCACTGTCTGTAACTGGCAGCGTATATGCATCACACCTCTCGTGTGTTACAGGTGAGATGCATCCCTGTTTCCCTGAAGGATAGGTGTGATGACTGAGTGATATTGTTTCTCTCTTTGGAATTTGGTTTTTCCTCCTTGTTTTTCAGCTCTATTCAGTAGTTTTGCTGCTTATGATCAGTATCTCATTACTGAAGTCTCTTTCCTTTACATTATTCAGTCTCCATTGATTGGATTTGTAAATGTTTTTTAATGTATTTTTCATCATTTACAGTCCTTCTTTGTCAAAAGTAACTTAATCGAACTGTCGTTTTTTAATTCAAAAGTGTCGTAACTGTCATTTTGGGTCAAGAAGAAGAGTGTCATAAAGTCTTCCTCCTTTATATAGTCAATTGTACTTTTGTCATTGTATTTGATTTGAATTGTCAATATTTGAAGTGTCGGAAGCAATTTTCCATTCGAAATCGAAAGTGTCATTTTAGTCTTCCTTTCATTTTGAAAAGAAATTGTTGAAATGTCAGTTTGAAGAAAATAGTTCAAATCTGTACTTAGTTTTCCTTTTGGGTATTATCACATTAAGGAAACAAAAAAAAATACATGCATTTGCATTCTCATTTAAACTATGTGTGAAAGATGATTTAGGAAAAGTGCATTTAGTGTGTGCTCTTTGCTATCTATTGAAAGAATCTTAATCTTCTTTCCTTAGTAGCTTATATTTTCATTGCTAAAAGAAAATAAATGACTATTTATCATTTTAGATTGCATATTTAGGAATTTTACATCTACATCATGCAGTGAACCTTGAAAGACAAACTTCTAAACAAGATTAACTCTAAAATAAACCTCAATGAACATAAAAATGCTTTGGAACCTAATGCAACACATCTAGAAGTCTAGGCTAGAGACGTGTTTCAACATCGTAAAACCTGGTAACTATCGTTTTCATTGAAGGTTGGGTGATTCCTCCTCTTTGATACGACAAGTGCTAGTACAGACTTCTGCTCCCCGTACCGTCGAGTATATATTGGGAGACCAGAATAGGCTGATATCCTTTATCCATAGGAAGTTGTGTCTACCGCCCTATCGATCGCAATGCACTAAACATAGCATTTCAGAAGATTGACTATCGTACATAAGTCCTTGATAATTTCTCTTTAATTTACCACCAAGGTGTATATTGTAGATTTGCAATCAATTTGGTAATCTCTCTATCTAGATTTCCAAAGTAGTCACTTTCGTCCCTTTTCGACTCCTTAAAAGAAAAGGTCCATCTAAGCACTTGTCACTTCAAGATCATTAAAAATCAAAGGCAACTAGAGTCATCTTTAACTTTTTCTTGACTCTTGAAAATTGAAAAATCAAAGTCGTGTCAAAGCGTCATAAAATTTATTTAATTTGGAATAACTTTTTCCCTTTAATTTTGAGTTGATCAAGTAATCCACAATCATGGAAGAAAGTCAATCAAAACCCCATCGTTCACGAAGACAAGCGAGTCAACCATCTTTGACTCTGGAAACAACACCATTCCGGGCAAAATGGTCTTGTTTAACTGAGTCAAATTCTCCTGGTTTATTTGAAACTTTTGTTTCAACATCATCAGAGACTCCAATTACTCCATTCATATCTGGTATGTTTGCCTTTACAGAAGAAGTTTCATAGTTACAAGAGGACATTAGAACTAATCCTAGTGTAACGGTAGACACTTCTATCCCAGAAACAACTCCATCTAGGGCTAATCCAAAAACTGAAGTTCACTTACTTGAACATGTGGAAGTTGAGCTCCAGAATTCAGAAGGTGTCTCCCCTCCAGTATTTGTCACTACAAAAGCTATACCTTCTTCGGTTCCAGAAATTTTTTATGGACCTAATGGTCTACCTCTTCCACCTGGTCTGATTGCCATAGAATAGATTGTAGAGGATCTTCCATCCAGTACCCCATTGCATTTTGGAATTGGGATCCACTTATATCCTTCTACTACTAAAGTTAGTTCTTTTAATCATCCTTCATTGCAAGTTCCTATCAAATCGCTAGGAAATATTTTGGATAGACTAAATATGTCTAAACAACCATCAACATATAGGACTATGTCGTTTGATACATCCACAACAGAACTCCCTGCCACCACTCCGATGATGTTTGCTGGTATACCACCTGTCCCAACTAGTTATCAATCACTGGATGGAGTCCACCCAGGGACTGTTTCGACGACATGGTCTGTTCCTACTTGTTCATCCGAAATCCTATTTGGCATTTCTTATGCTCAAGCTCAGCAAATTGATCCTGCATACCAGTTTCAATTTAGGCAATCCAATATTCAAAGGCCGATCTATCCTTTGAGCACCGGATTGCCTCCATATGGGGGGCAGTATGCTTTTTCATTGTTCCCTCCTGGAGAACAACCATATGAGAGTTCACAACAAAATTAGGTCAAACTAGAATTACATCCAGTGGTTGGATACCAATACTGCCTCAACAACCAAGAGTTGTATATTCAATGCAACCAACTCAACCTGTGTCGAATATTCCCACTACACCTGCTATTGTGACTATGTCGCAAGTACAAGAACTGCCTGTTGTATGCCAACCTCAAGTCTCTCAGGTTGCAATACAACAACCTCTTGTCTCTACCACTCAATCACAACCTCAGGTTAGTGTTTCCTTACTTGGAATGACTCAGGCTCAAACAGGTACTATCACCCCACATCTTGGTCAATCATCCAGTATTTGGCAACAGCAAATTGTCCAACAACCATGGCTAGTACAATATCAACAACCGCAGTTCCATCAAGCTTACCAAGGACCTAAGCAACAAGGCTTTGTAGGTAGTGGACAACCGCATTTTCAAAACGGTTATCAACAACCATACTATAATGGTTATGCCCTTCAACCTTATCAAAGTTATTAGCATTAGATACATTATGATGGTATGCAAAGACCTACTACTCAGGATATCCTATCTTATCCTAGGTATGCTTCGCAAAACCTGAATCTGTTAGGGTTCAAGAGAAATAAATATAACAATCAAGAAATACACATTCAAACCATGTACACCATGATTATCTGGAAAACCCCAATTGGGGGAAAAACCAACCAACAATAGACCTATTATTGTCCTTGGTTAAAATACATCCAAGCCAGCCAACAACCTGAGCTTTCACCGCTCAACCATGGCTACCTACAATAGAGAATACACAAGCCTTTTAAGGGATTCAACTACATGTAATACCATGGGTTCAATACCACGAGTCACCAATACTAGTGCCTAAAACCACAACTGTTAACCATAACTGTTGACATAACCTCAACTCCACCATAGGGTCAAGTTTATCTAACAATCCCCCCTTTAAACTTGACTTTGGGTTTTCCTTGGCCAAATCTAGCCAAATTTGCCAGGTGAGCCAGCCACCACTCACCTCCAAGCCCTACCCAGTCAATGTTAGGGAATTTGATAATCTCACAAGATGTCCTAGTTTAGCATGCTTCATCATAACACCACATGCATCCCCATATCACCCAAGCGGACATTCAGACTTTACCAGTGATTTACTGGGCTACGCATGCCTTACCAGGTCTTACAGTCGTATACCCATTTACATGAAAATTTCCATTTTATTTTTATTTTTTTACTATCTTGACCCACACACAACTTGAACTGCTACAAGTTTAACCATGCATTTCCCCTGTAAAACTCCTATACCACTATTTAACCCTTCTCTTGTAATTGGATTTTTATTTAAAATTTCTATTACTATTTCAGAATATAAATTTTTCATTAACCATAAAATCCCTTCAACAAATTTCTCTTAAAAAAAAAAAAAATTACCGGACTTTCTTGATTTTTTAAATTTCCAAAAAATATTCCCAAGGCTTGCATTTTCTTCTTGCTCCTCATTGAACGAGGCCTTGGAAAAGCCTTCAGACTTCATTTTCTTCTTGCTCGTCATTGAACCATCACTCAGCAGACATCACTAGTTTGTGCAACGAGCTATTGCTTCAACCAGCACCACCACTTCGTAGATGGGAACATTTCGAACAACTATCCAAGGCCCTTAACAACCAGAGCTCTGATACCACTTGTTAGGGTTCAAGAGAAATAAATATAACAATCAAGAAATACGCATTCAAACCATGTACACCATGATTATCTAGAAAACCCAAATTGGGGGAAAAACCAACCAACAATATATCTATTATTGTCCTTGGCTAAAATACAGCCAAGCCGGCCAACAACCTGAGCTTTCACCGCTCAACCATGGCTACCTACAATGGAGAATACACAAGCCTTTTAAGGGCTTCAACTACATGTAATACCATGGGTTCAATACCATGAGTCAGAAATACTAATGCCCAAAACCACAACTGTTAACGATAACTGTTGACATAACCTCAACTCCACCATAGGGTCAAGTTTATCTAACAGAATCAACAGTTTCCTTTTGTAGCAACTCTAGAATTACCAAATCTGAACCGGCTAACGAATGATCCAATTGCTTATGCCTCGTGGTGGCTAGTGATTCCTCATAAACTTCCCTCTGATATTCCTAAATTCGATGGAAATCCAGGTGAAGATCCATCGAATCACGTAATCACTTTTCATTTGTGGTGCTCATCTAACACCCTCAATGATGATTCAATTAGGCTTCACCTTTTTTCAGTGAATGCTAACTGGACTGGTAGCGAAATGGTACATTGAATTGCCTAGAGCTTTGTTTGATAACTTCAGAACCCTTGCCACTACCTTTCTAACCCACTTTCAGTTACCAATAAGGTACGAAATGGGAATAGAACTCCTTACCAACTTTAAATAGACAACAACCACTCACATATCTAATCATATTCATGAGTGGCGACGTCATCATCAAATGATAAAGACATATGTTCCTGATCAGCTTCTAGTTGGGTGGTGTATTAAGTCATTATTTCCTTCTATTACTGAAGATGTGGCAAAAAGAGGAGTTGTCATTGAAGAGTAAGTCATTGCTCGTGCACAATATTTGGACCTGATCTATACTCAGTCTGGCACACTCTATGATAAAATTCCTGATGCTCCTAGACCAGAATTTTCCATTTCTGCCCCTCCTAAATCCAATAGGGACTCTCATTCTAGCGATGGCATGATTGGTACCTCAAGTACACAAACTACAAAGGCTCCATCTGGTAAAGCCCTTGTAGTTTCTAGTGAAAAATAAAATGACAAACTTCTTACCTCAGCGGTTAATGTCGTGTCATCTGACAAGGGAAAGGAATCAAAGCAACTAGGGGGCAAGAAGAAAGGGAAAAATAAAAAGAAGAAACAGGAAGATTCGACTCCTGAGAAATCTTCTGGAAACCCTAATGGGTGAAAGAAACATAATCAGGCATGTTTCATATGTGATGAGGACCATTATACGAGAGATTGTCCACATCTAGCTGAGATCATGAAGTTTTTGAAGACTTCAAGTATCTCGGTAGTATTGAATAATCTGTTTCCAAACCCATAAACCAATCTAGTTACTATTGATCATGCTTCCCCATCCCAAGTGCTTATGTTATCCATCTCAAGACAACAAAATGATGCTTTGATATCGACGAGGAATAAAGATTATGTGAATCCACAAATGTCGAACAACAAGGCTATAGATCAACCCAATAGTTCAACAACAACTTCGTTAGAGGCTGTGCCACCCGTCATTCCTGAATTAACTATAAATCTGCCAAAGGGAGTAGTACATAAATCAACATTTAATCCTCATGTTCGAGTAGCATAGAATTATATATAGTGGAGGATCTGGCTCAGTCGCCATCTGCTATGTCGACACTTGAAGTACTACAGAATTTCCCCTCCCAAAAGTATGCTTTATTATCAGCACTAGGTGGGATTGACCCAATGGATTCAAATCTTGCCGCCTTTAACCATAAAGGATATGAACCTCAGTTACCAGCCCAACTTGCTTTCCTTATACAGGTAAAATCCCTCAACAAAATTGTTCATCGAACAATCATTGATGAGGGGGAATGTACCTATATTATATCAATGAGTTGCTGGAAAACTTTACACTCACCACCCTTGTCACGATCATCAACAACATTAAAAGCGTTCGATGGAAGAACATACACACCATATGGGATATTAAGTAGCTTGCAAGTTGAACTGGGGGGCAAGACAGTAGAAATTGAAGTCGAGGTCATTGATGGAAACCTGGACTACAATGTCTTACTAGGTAGGCCTTGGATTTATGCGATGGTTGTTGTTGTGTCAACATATTTCTTGAATGATTTCATTTCCCTTCCAAGGAGGAATTACAATCATTGACCAACTAACATTTTTTCCCAATAGTTCATAAGCTACTGGAAGCATTCCATTGATCCATGGAAACTCTCAAATGCTTCAAAATGTCAGAGTAGGTCTCCTAAAAGACCCTTCCTTAATGGGTACTTTTTCCCTCCTACCTTTGAGTAATCTGGCAGAAGTGGCCACAGCGGAAACCTATCATATGATATCTTCTACATCAACAAATATTAAGAAGAAATATGACCATTTTGATAGTGTGGATCATCATCAGGTGTTGCCCCCAAGCCCTATAGAATTGATGTAGAAATCAATTTTTTGGGCATGGACGGTGAACCCAAATCAACACCCAGCAAGTTTTTGGATAGACAGGTCTCTAGAGTATGGCACCTTGTCTAATCCTTTGACTCGTATACATTCTACAGACGAAGGAATCATTCAATCAATGATGATAGGAGAGGCACCATGGGAATATTACCACCATCGTTCCCATCTTCAAGATAATGACAAAGATTATTCCAGTGACCTTAATCATCCTTTAGTTTTTTATTTTCTATCAAATACTCTAAATACAGTGGATTCCGAGTGAAATCTATCCAATATTGAGGAAACTATTTCCATTAATATCTCGACCAAATCTAATGTTGTAGAGAATATTCATGTTGGCAAATATTGTTCTCCTTCAGAACTGGAAATATATTGCGCTCTCTTTCACGAATTCAGAGATGTCTTTGCATGGTCATATGAAGAAATGCCAGGCATTGACTCGAGTATCATTGAGCATGAAATCAAAATGTATCCAGATGTCAAACCAATATGACAACGGATTCAACCAGTGCACCCGAAGAAAGCCGTTTCCATTAAGGCAAAAGTTGAAAAACTTTTACATGTTGGTTTCATTTACCCTATTCCTCTAGCTGATTGGGTATCAAATATTGTTCCTGTGATGAAAAAGCAAGGAATGATTAGAGTGTGCATCGATTATAGGGATGTAAATCATACTTGTCTGAAGGACAAATACCCTACACCCTTCATCAACCAAATAATTTATGAATGTGCCGGATGCGAAATCTTTCCTTCGTGGATGGATTTTCTGTATACAATCAAATCAATATCCACCCACAGGACCAGTTGAAGACTTCCTTTATATGTTCATGGGGCACATTCGCATACTGTAAACTACCTTTTGGTTTGAAGAGCACACGAGAAACCTTTCATAAAGCAATGAACTACGCCTTCCATGACATAAAACACATCGTTCAACCATATCTCGACGATTTACCGACTCATTCACGAAAGCGGACTGATCACCCGCAACATTTGAGAGCTATATTTCTATGTTGCCGGCACTACAAGATACAACTCAATCCACACAAGTGTGTGTTTTGTGTTGGTTCTGGTCGGTTACTTGGTTTTGTAGTTTCTAAGGACGGAATTCGACTCGACCCATGTAAGGTTGAGGCAATCATCGACATGCCGCCACCTTCAAATTTGCTTCAGTTTCAGAAACTACAAGGCAAAGCAAACTTTCTAAGGAGGTTCATTCCAAATTACACTGAACTTGCTAAAGGTTATACGCATCTTTTGAAAAAAGAAGTACCCTTCAACTGGGATCAAGTTGCGCAAGCTTCCTTTGATGCTTTAAAAGGTTCCCTAGTAAAAGCATCATTATTGTACGTTCCTAATTATCAAAAAGACTTTAACCTGTATCTCGCCGCTATAGATACAAACATCACCATGGTTTTAGTATAAGAAGACAATGGAATCGGACATCCTGTGTATTATTTAAGACACAACTTAAATGATACAGAAAGCAAGTACTCCTATGTTGAAAAGCTAGCCTTAGTAGATGTTCAAGTAGTACAGATATTTCAGCACTATATTCTCTTTCGCAAAACCACCATTTTGTCAAATTGCAACCCTATGACCTACATTTTGTCACATCAATTACTAGGGGGCAAATATTCCAAATGGATAGCCATTTTGCAAGAGTTCGATATGGAGTTCACCAAATCCAAATCAAAGAAATCTCTCGTCTTCACGGAGTTACTTTGTGACCTCCTATCGTCGTCCAATGATTTAACATCTAAAGCATCAATCGTGGATGAAACTTTGTTTCTGATATCATCAAGCGACCCGTGGTACGAAAATATACTGATCTATCTCCAAGCCCAAACATTTAGGCCTAACACCTCTCACTCTGAACAATGACGTACTCGATACCAAGAAAAAGACTACGTGATCATCACTGATACACTTTACCATCGTGGTGTCGATACTGTTTTTTGAAGGTGCCTCACGCATGTGGGGGGCATCAATCTGGTTACACCACTGCACAAAAGATCTTACGAGCTGGTTAATTTTGGTCCACAATATTCAAAGATTGCATAATTGCAGTCAAAAGTTTCCTTGCTTGTCAGATTTTCGATCGCAAAACCAGATTACCACCTGCACCACTACATTGTAGGTTTTAACCCTGTACAGAAATTACCTGCATACGAATTCTAAAACAAAGAAAATAAACAATGTGAGAGCATAACACATAAAACACATATGCACATAGATTTTCCCCTGGATCCCAAAA
>APFE030405048.1:1848-39045 GCA_000404065.3 Pinus taeda
AGATTTATCTTCATGAAAGTAGTATTGTAGGGAAGGAAAACCTGGTTCTCCTAAGTTAGGAGCCTCTTCCCTCATATATTACATAAATGAATTAGAAATTGTTAAAATAGGTTTATATTTGTAATATGTACTTCTTTAAATCTTCAAATTTTATCTTCTAAACTTGATTATATCTGATGTCCATATACTGTGGATTTGCCTCTAAGTTTTACAAACCCGGATTGATAATTAAATACTTGTGTTAATTTATGTTAATCAATTAGCCCAACATTTTGGCACCATTGCTGGGGAGGAAATTATCAACATAGTCAAGTAGAAGGTAAACAAAAACACTAAAAATTTAGTTAAGATACATTTCTCTTAGCTATGTTTCTTTATGCCTAGAAATAGAGATCCTAAAATTAGGTTTCCAAAACAAAACCCCCCAACAAAAACAAATCAAAAAAATAACTACCGAATCCATTTCCATGACAAGATCTAAAAATGATGTTAAAGAATAGGTTACAACACTACTCCATTCTTCAACATTCTTTCTCATCATATCTTTATGATCAAATAAATTTTCATGTCCAAAATTTCATTAAAGTATATTTTTCAAATTTGGATATGAGTTTACTTATGATCTTGTTACGAAAGTGGATGCAATGGAAATTCTCTTATACTTGAGAGAATGAATTATTTTTCTAAAATAGAATAGGATAGGATACAATAAATAAACAAGTATAATGAATTCACAATAAGACTTCCATAATAAATTTGTTTCAAACTATTTCTTCAAATCATTGATCAATATTCATTTGAAAGGACTACATGGAAATGCAGTAAGGACAAGCCTATTTTGGGTAACCATATATGATCATTCTGAAATCACGGTTTTTTTTACATATCTCTTGAAATCTAGTTTTGGAATCCATTTTGAAGTTTTCAATTTATATCACAAATAAAAATGTGATCAAAATCAAAACTAGGTCTCAAGTGAAATGTTGAGGATAGAGTTAGTACAGCCTATATTTGAAGTGTCTAATGGAAACAATTTTATCTGAAATTCATAGGGAAGATAGCCCTTGGAATCTAGTTTTCAAATCAATTTGAATCACTTCAATCAGGTTTCATATGAAAAAGGCATTCTTGAAATACTAACTGCTTGTCGAAAAATCTACATGGTGACAATTCTAGGTCTTGACTGTTCATTGGCATATTTGACATACCAAATCATCTTATTTTCAAAACCTGTTTATATGGGAGATATATATTCAAGTCTAGGTTAAGACACAATTTGAATAATCCCATTTGGAGATAAAATGAAAACGTTATGCCACATTTAGTGACTGCATGTCTTCAAACCAGCGTAGTAAAACTCTGCTTCCTAGGTCTGTTCAACACCAATTTTGTGATATCAAGCCTAAGAATTTTTAAAACTTGTTTCTACTGGAAATACAAAAATAAATCTACTTTAATATGCAAGTGGAATCACATTTATCTGATCTTTATCAAATAAGTTACGCTTCAACTAGTGACTGTTGGTCAAGTTACAAATTCACAAGAAGCTCTATCAAACATGGCACTCCTTATAATTTTTACCATATCATTTTAAATCATTTTGAAAACCTGTTTATACATGAGGTATCCATATCAATCCACCTCAACTTGGATTTGGAATCACTCTAATTGGATATAAAAAAACTATTTTGTAAACAAAATACCGCTAGGAGGTCTAGGCTAGCCACCATTCCTCAAGGGGTAAATAAATGCATTATGTTTGTCTATCATATTTGGACTTGTTTTCTAAGCAATGATTGTAATGATTTACATGTTTATTGGAAGAAGAGAGACTATACACCTCTCTTCCTCCATCATTTAATGTTGTATTGCAGGCAAGTGCTATGTTTTTGCAAGTCATAGGAAGAATGAAGGAGTGAACTCCATGGATGAAGTAATTTTCAAAGTCAAATTCATATTCCAAAAAATGAATACAAATGTTCAAGTCAAAGCAAAGTGAAAATTCACTTGATGTTGAGTTCATTCAATGAAACTCAAACACTTGAAGCTTGCTCTTAGATGTTGACCAACAACACCAACAAAACCTACAACATGATCGAGATCAAGGCAAAAAGACATGAAGATAATCATCAGAAATAGTCAATTTCAGTACCAAGTCAAGTCACATCAATCTCCAAAGAAGCCTTTCATAAGCCATATTGTTCATGATTTTATCCATCATCCATATTGTATGTTAAGCTCCGCGACCATGCATGTTGAAGTCCAAACTTATTATCTATCCATTTACTACTAAATCATGACTTCAATATAACCTATTTTCATAAGCTTTCCATACTTCCCTACTCCATTACACCCCATGTTCGTCTAGAAAATAAAAAATAAAAAATAGAAAAAGGTGAAAAATAATAAAGGAGTTTGGTTCTGAAAATCCACGAAAGTGGCACAATACAAACTCGAATTCATATAGGAAAACCAACTTGTTTGGCCAATATGAATTCTCTATTTTGTTTTACCATTTCTTCAGTTTGAGTTTGCAGGAATCATCCTCCAGAATAAATAAGACTTGGGGACAAGTCTTCCCATCAGCAAGGGGGGGGGAAGATTCACAAAAAGAAATTTAGTTGTGCAGCTAAATTGATGACGAAACTTGTATTGTTGTTAGTTGGGACCTAAAATATTTTTGAAATCAATTGTAGAGGAACCTGAAATGTTAGCAAAAACATGTATATATTGCATAAAAATGTACATGACAAAGGGATCTGGGTTATTATGAATCAATTGCAGAGGGACCTGAACGACATCAACAATCAATAGACCAGAATCAATGAAGAACGTAGAACAGGAAGGATAAATAAGCTCTATCTATCTATGATATTTGATCAAGACAACTTCATCCAATATTGTTAAAGAACAACAACATTCATCCAATACTATCAGGGAAGTACAAGTATAGTAAGTGCACACTTTTGCTCTTGTAAATTCAAATTTTTTGTAGAAATTTTTAGACTTTGTTAAAATTGAATTAATACCTGAATGCATATTTTATATTCATTACATTTCCTCACCCTATACTCATTATCTTAGACCTAATCCTATATTTATATTCTATTCATTCCATAACCCTAACATTCCATAACCTTATGTACATCCTATATTCATTTCATTTCATAACCCTAACCCTAAGTATATAACCCTAAGTATTTTTCCATAAAGCAAAAGGATGCAAAAAGTTGAACTTGCACAAACAAAGCAAACATTAGTCTTCTGGAGAATTTTAAACATGACCTAAAAATGGTCATTTTAAAATTAAGGAAATACATTGCAATACATATGGAATAAGTGCAAATCGAAATGATTAGCCTTATCATAAGCGCATAAGAAGAAATGCTATTATTGATATATGCATGGTGTAAAGTTATGAAATATGATATGATGGCAAGTATATGGTAATATGACAAACTGTAAGGTTATTATCATTTCAATAAATATCAAGCATGCGCATTATTGAAGCCATTAAATCAAAATGATTTAAAGATGAATGCAAACAATTGTAGGTAATGGTGAAAGTGCAAAACAAAACCATGCTTCATGCAACAACGTGGAAATCAAAACAAACAAAACATATGACAATCAAAGGTTCTGTGCACAGTATCCAGTCAAATTACAGCAACATCAACATCACAGTCAAAGTTTCAAAGGAGAAGTCTGTAGTTTTGCAACTAAGAGAATTATGCAGTTTGGAACCCTAAGAGATGTAGGAAAAATCTGGAGCTGTAGTGAAACATTCCCAGTTGCGAAAATTGCTCTAACTTGAAGAAAAATGATAGCTTAACGCAGAGCTGCTGTGAGGCTACAGAAAATAACACAGAGCTACAGCTACGCTGAACCATAACACACTCTCTTAGCTATTGAAGCCGTAAAAAAGGCCTGTACACCATGGATCCAGAGAATGTAGCCACAGGAAGGACGCAACAATGGCAGGTACAGGTACGCAGGATAAAGATGACTTGGAGAGGTAAAAAACGTCAAACTACATTTAAAAAAAACTCTGTAATGTTATTTTCCATAATTGAGTCTTTCACTGTGTGAAAAGAAGCTGGAGCCATAAAAAACGCATAGAGAAATGCTAAGTAAAAAAAAAGGCTTGGAACTATAATTGAATAAGAAAGAGCAGCAAAAGAAATAGGAGAAGACGTGGAAAAATAGGAAGGATAGGCATTGGTTTTAACATGAGTTGAAAACTGAAATTTCTGTTCACCAAGTGGATTAAATCACTCCAACAAACTCCAAAAATTGCGTAAAAGAGGCAGGAAGATTCTGGATTTTTACTAGTGTTGAACGGATTTTATGGTTAGTAAATCTGGGGATAGTTTTGATAAGTGTCATAAAAATCTAGTTAGAAAATCAGGTCTTTGCCACCAGTCAGCACGCAAAGGCATTGAAACGAAGGTTGAGGAAATATCGGGATTTTTCGCTGAAATATGGATTTTTTGTTATTTATTTAAAAATCTATGCCACCAGTCAGCAAATAAGAGTGCGTAACAGTGGAAAACGTTATGAAACATAGGAGAGGAATCACGACACCTCATCAGGTAAATCGATTTCAATCCTCCATGAAATCACCAAGTTTGTTAATAAAATGTATTGTTTAATACATCATGAGTTTAAATGCACAGGTAGTGGGCTTAATCGCACAATTAATAAAACTGTGACATAGTTGGAGATAAAAAAAAAAACGAAATGAACTCAGTTGTGCATGAAAAACCTTCCACGAGAATTCAAAACAGAGTCTGTTCATATATTTTGATTGCATGAAATAATGAGCTTTGTGTAGTTTTGTGAAACGTATAGCAGCCAAGTTTACAACTACACTTGTTCATTTTTATTTATGGAACAGTGTGACAGGAATTTCAGTTTTATTTCATAATGGAAATGATCAACGAAAACAATGTACAGGGTTTATAATGTGAAAAGCAATTCATTGATTATAAGTAGTGAAGTGTTGTATATTGGTTACTACATGTTGATTGTATAAACAATAAGGTATGAGTGCACATACAATGGCCTCAATTCAACAATCAGGAAATGAAGAAGCAACTCTAATTTGATGTCATAGGATTATGTTAAGAAAAATGAAAATCGAAAGGAGGAATTATGATATGATTTCGTTTTTTTTTGTATATTTCTTTTCCAAAACAGAGTTCAACTTCTTTCTTACAGAAGTGTGTATAAAGATGGATATTTAATTTGCATGAACAGAGCAGAGATGATGCAAAGACAAAGACAAAGGAGCTTTTTTTTTAAATTTTGATGAAACAGAGCATAGAATATAAGAAATAGATTAATAAAAACATGTTTATTATGTTTTTATAATCTTTTTATATCAAAAATTTGTGTTTGCGGAAGTAGTAAGTTCATATTTTTAAGGATTGGTCTCATCTCTTTGTTAAGGGCATTATAAAAGAGGTAAGAAAGATACTGGAGAAGTATTTGAAGAGAAAAATTAATTTCAAATTGAATGATCATTCAATCTCAGAAATGCATTTCAAATTTTAAGAAGCTACTATTTTTCGTTGCTTTTATTGAGCAAAATAAAATTATATTTGAAAAACAAAAACATGGGTTTTCTTCAGAATGAGCCTAATTAGGCTCTCTACGAGCAGTTTTCTCAAATTCATTTCTATTTGGGATATTTTTATGGTTCTTTCAACCTCTACTTTGCAGATTGCATGGGTAAAACAATGGCTAAATTGAAAGTGAATGCCTAGTCATAAAAAATTTGCTTCTTTTAGTGAGATGTAAGAGAAACTCGATATTGGTTCCTTTGAGTAAAATTGTTGATATTGCTAATTTGAGAGGGACATGAATCCTATGTCAGAATGTATTGCAAAATTCAAGTTTTATTTGTTGTCTTCTCTGAAGTTGCTCATCCAGGATGATATATTGGCATTTTATCATCAGAGGAAGAATAGTGTACAGTTTTTGAATTTGTATGTTGACGGTGAAACCTCATCACACATCGGAGACATTCTTGCTCCCATCACTCCAGAATATATAGCCCAAGCCATAATTTTTCCACTAATAGGTAAAGCATGTCATCTACAAGAAAAGAGAAGAAGTACATGAAAGCATAGATATCATTTTATAGGTAGCTCAAGAGAAAGCTTCATCTTCGAGGGTCAAAGTCATAGGTACATCAGTAGGCCAGTAAGTATATAGAAGTAAATGATTGAAAGGAAGAAGCAAGCATGAGGACATGCTTGAAGATCAGCAAGGGGGAGATGTTGGCCCTCAGTTTTGGTCTATTTTTGCTTAAGAAAAATTACTTAATCCTTATATTTTCCATCCATTTTCCATCACATACATCTTATTTTGATGTATTTTATGCATATCCAGGTGTTTAATTTTAATTTTGGAATTTCTAGAAGTTTTTATGGAAATTGAGTTTCAAGTGCAATTTTGGACTGAATCAGAAATTCCCGTAATAGCTATGTGGATGACATATTTGAAGGACACTTGGGCTCGAGATGGATGCATGAATGGAAAGCTTGGGAACTAGGACTAAGCTAACTCCACTTGGTTTGGTCAAAACAAGCTTTATTAGGCCCGGTCAAGGCTGGTCAAACATGACTAGTCACCAGAAAAATCCCTAGGAAATAGGGCAGTTTTTGAGATTTTATGGGATTGACCATATTTCTTGGGATGAATTGGATGAGTTCGACCTAGATAGGTGGATATGAATAGATATGAGTGTTAGATATAATATAGATCAGTTTGTTTCACAAAACCTCTATTTAAAGCCAAGACTCTGATGGCTTATGTAATGGAATTTTTATGTAACTTTTGTATAGTTTTATGTTGAGACACTTTGGATTTTGAAGCTAATTTGAAGAACCTATTTCATTTCAATTTGTTGTTCATGCTTGGTTGATTTACTGAAGTTTCTGTAGCTGAGATTTCTTCAAGTGTGCAAGGAAAGGGTGGAGGGCCCCCACAACAAGCTAAGTGCACTTCTTGGTTCAATTTTCATAGTTTTCATAGATTAGTTCTTGTTTCAAATGTATTTAGATGTGTGATGATTGCTGAATGAATATTGGCTTAATTCTAATCTACATATGAAGGGACACATAGGAATTTAAGTTAAATTCTCCTTCTATTTGATCTTTAACTAAAACTGAATTTCATTCTCCATTTCTTATTTGAAGTTATTTATGCATTTCTAGTTTGAAGCAATAGTGATTGTGATATAGTAGGATTGTGAAGAAGGACAACTTGGACCTCCTTAGTTAGGAGCCTCTTCTTTTACATCTTCTGCATCATAAACCATTGTTAATTAGTGCTCTTAGATTTATCTTCATGAAAGTAGTATTGTAGGGAAGGACAACCTGGTTCTCCTAAGTTAGGATCCTCTTCCCTCATATATTACATAAATGAATTAGAAATTGTTAAAATAGGTTTATATTTGTAATATGTACTTCTTTAAATCTTCAATTTTTATCTTCTAAACTTGATTATATTTGATGTCCATATACTGTGGATTTTCCTCCAAGTTTTACAAACCCGGATTGATAATTAAATACTTGTGTTAATTTATGTTAATAAATTAGCCCAACATATGGCTCTCATCATGTTTTTAATGGTAAATTAATGAACAATGTATCTATGACCTAATGGATGAAATAGAAGTTTATGTGTTGAGGCATCAATGCTTCTTAGTGATTCTCAACTAAGTATTAGACCCCTATGCTCAAATATGTTATTTACACATGTAGATTACATAATCTTGATATGTTTGAAGAAATGCCTATCATAGCAAGTAGGGGTCCAGTCAAGGTCTCCTTCAAGTTATTGATTAAATTGTCATTTCCTTGTTATTTTACTGTTATGAAGATGTCATTCAATTCTGGGTGGTGACTTGGGCTCTGGGCCTAAAAAAGTAGCTCAAATCCCAGGGAAGTTAGCACAAAATTGTGCGAAATAGTCCCTAGACACTGGCTTGTAGGTCTGTGAGAGCGTCTAGAGGTCCCTGGACACTAGCATGCTCATAGCATGAGAGCCTCTAGAGGTTAAGTGGTTCAAAAGCTTAGTGGGACCCAAAGGTTGGTTGGTAGAAAGGTTGGATTGGTTCCTGAGGGTCCTAATGTTGATGTTGAATGCCTGTATGGTGTGTTTCCATTGGTTCCACTTCCTTAATGTGAATTAGGATGTTGAATTGTATTATAGTGGCCTCTCCTTGCATGTTTACCCTAGCTGGATGGTTGCTTGGGTAGATGTGGGAGGAGGGTGTTACAACATTACCTGTAGCTCCTCCATCATCACCAATTCAAGTCATTGAGTCAAAGAGAACACAAAGAGAAGTAGAAATTGATGAGAAGGACCAAAAAATTAGGGGGTTACAAGATCAGTTGGATAAGGACCGTGTGACGATAGCTTACTTGCAACAAGAGAATATGGAGCTTAGGCATAAATTGTCTCAATAGACTATCTATCCCAGAAGAGAAGAGCCACCAAAGGAAACATTTGCACATGTTGCCAAAGGCTAAGGTAAAATGTTTATTGATGTAGAGGAGTTGAAGGAGCCATTTGAATATTCTAGAAGACCTAGCATTAGGTCTGCTGCTAAGATACATATGTAGGAAAAGGAGATAGTTTAGCCTTTGGGTTTTGATGAAAAAAGGAATTTGAGAAGCTACTGGAACAACTTGAAGGGATACAATAGCAAGTGGATCAACTTGTGGAGAAATATCATAGGGACAAGTGGGCCTTGTTTAGAGAGGTAGAGGTTGTTTTATCAGTACTTGACAAAGATAATTATAAACTAAAGTGGAACTTGCCTCTGCATAGGCATGTAAATAATTTGTATGTACAAAACTTGGTGCTCAAAAGAAAACTAAAGTTAGTGAAAAGAAAGCTCACTGAAGTAAAAAAAGATGGAAGGAAGAGGGAGAGAGGTAAGCTAGAATTACTTGAAGAGGCTAGTATTAAGGTGGATATCTAGCATGTAACCTCAACTCAACTCTGAAACCTTGTTTTTGGTTTAGGAGATCAAAAAGGTAAAATTTTGATGATAGTTGCAAACCTGTAGTGAGGAGCCTGCTCTGCTTTCCATATACAAATTTTGACAAGTGTGGGGTAGTGAAGTTGAAGGCTTTTTCTGTCATAAGGAAGTTATATGAAGATTCCAACACTCATTTTGGTGTTTCCAACATTTCATATTAAAGGAAATTCACCATGTGTTTCAGTTTTAGAGGTGCTGCAAAAACATACTAGCGTGTTGTGAAATTTGAGTGCAGTCAAAAGGGTGTCTAAAGGAATTTTGAATCTGGTTAAAAAGGATCAACACCATCATAAGGATATTTAGAGCATACCCATTTTCTTCTTTTTGATAGACAGGGTATGCAACCATAAAAATCATGGAAGCCACCTCAATGCGTTGCGAGTTTGATCCGAATTTAAATAGGAATGCAACAAATTACAGATATAACCATAAATACATAGATGCAGTAGAAATAGCACTTCCTTTCTGTTATCACCAAAAAATTGATCATGTAGGCTAATTTACTAGATGGATCAAAGTACACCATGTAAAGCCAATTTTACCATAGTAAAATTGTTTTTATTGTGAGAAATTAGTTAATAAACCACCTTTATTAAGTAATTTATAGTTAAACCCATGAAGAATAATTAAATAAATCACTATTTATTGATTTTCTTCTAGGAAGAATTAATTAAACCATTGTTCAATTATTATTCCTTGTCATATTTGACTCAATCATGAAAAATAAAGAGAAAAATCATTAATTATCTTACTTTTTTCTAAGAATAATTAATTAATCACTAATTAATTATTATTCTTTGTCAAATTTGACTAAATCCCTTAGGAATAATTAAAATAAATCCTTATTTATTTATTATTCCTTAACTAATTCCTTGAGATGATAAATAAAATCATTTATTTATTTAATTATTTCTAGATAAAAGGTTTAATTTTTTTTTCCCTCCAAAAAAAATATAATAAATTATTCCAGGTGATTATTCCAAGAATGGGATCGATAATATTTTATTATTGCTCATTATTCGAGGATAACTCAATATTTTGTTATAAATAGAAGGGTTTTCCATTCATTATTCACTTTTGATCATTTTCATTGTTGCACTCAATGTTGTAACTCTAATTATTTTCATTATTGCACACCATATTTTTGTTGGGTTTACACATTATAGAAGAGAGAGAGAGATTCTACACAAGTTGAAGATGTTTTAGGATAGCCAAGAACCCATCCCATAGAGGGGGATTGGTAACATTTATTTTTTCCCTTCATAGGTGTTATAATAAAACGATTTTTTGTATATCTAGTTTCCATTGGATGATTGGAGTTATTACTCTTTCTTTTTGTTGTTTAATTATTATTGTGGCATAGATCTGTACTTTGGCAGGTTTTGTTTCTATCAGTTGCTGTAGATCTGAAATGTTTAGTAGCCATTTATATCGTTGAGATTGTTTTTCATCCACAATCTTATGTGGTTTATTTTTGTACGCTAAGCTTGGGGAGCCTTGTCCTTAGGTTCTTTCCTCTTAGCTTTCCCCCCCTTTTTGGATGCTTTCACAACAGGAGTGGGTTTGTGTTGAGGTTGTGATGGAAATAAAGCAGTGGCAGGGGCCATAGGGATCGGTTGAACTGCGGTCAAAGTGTGGTAAGGTCTTAGCTGACCAGGTCGAAAACTTGCAGGGGGATCGATGTAGCATACTAGGATCCCTACAATCATGTTAGGAAGGACTAGTGAAGTGATGAGAGGGACAAAAAATACTCCTAGAGGGGGCAATAAGAAAGGTATATGCCCTGTAGGGTAATGTCCTGGTGGAATAGCTCTTGGATGGTTGAGACCTGGAGGAACAGTTCCTGGTGGAAACATAGGAGAGGCACCCACAAACGAAGGAGGTCCTAGGGGGTGGATCCAGAGGGCTCAACTGGGATGTCAACATCAGGGTGATGAGGAGATGGCTATTGATCGGATGTACTAGACTGCTTGAGAGAATCCCGCAACGCTTGTAACATGCAAACACTCATAGAGTTAGGCTCTGAGATGGGATGGGGAGGACCCGGGAAAGCACCCAACAATGAGGAATCTTTATAGACTCTGAGTGAAACACTGGTGAGAGGAGTTGAAGACTATTTATTAGACACCGAAGAGATAATGGACTCAAGAGAGGTCATGGATGCCAACTCGTAGTAAGTCAACTGATCGATGGTGACGATCTTCCCTTCATAGGGGAAGCACATCTTGCAGAACACCATAGGTGCGACATATGACATGGCATATGTGTAACTACGACCTAAGAGAATGTTGTAATCTAAAAGGGCATCAATGAATTCAATGTTTTCATGGATAGTCTTGCTTGCAAGGGTCACTGGATAGTTGTGGTACATGCCAAGGGGATGGAAGGAGTGTCAATCCTAAGCATGCAAAGTGATGATGGAGGGGGACAACTCAGGTGACTTAAGTTGTTTCCAAATGATAGCGGACATCACATAGGTGGATTCACCTTTATCAATAATGCATCAGGAGATGATGGAATTATAGACTCAGATTGGTATCTTAGAAGCAACAGATGAAGGAAATGGGGGATGTTATGATGTATCAACCAGGAAGTCAATCAAACGATCGTCAAAAGGATCTACTGCACCCAAGGCAGTTAGTAGAGCTTTCTTTTGAGATGAGCATACCTGGAGGACTTCTAGCGTCGAAATGGCAGCAGGTGATTGTGCCAAGTCGTCTACTATACTATATGTATGGCCAGCTCGATTAGAAGCCGCATTACAACGTAATGGTCCCTTTGGGATCTTGGGAATGGCTTGAAATTTATGTTGAGGGATCTGCAGTGAACCATTTGGTGTCGTAAGAGGCTCAGCAGATGCTTTGGTTTTGGACTCAGTGGAAAATGAAGTCAATGGCTTGTCATATTGACGCAACTGAGTTTGCAAGTTGATATCGGAGGGATTAACCTCATCAGAGTTCATCATAAGGATCTAGAAGTCACTGGGACTAGAAGGTTGGGGGGGATGGGCTACTTGACCTGACTGAGGTTGAACATCAATAAATCCTTGCTGAGGGAAAGGATTTTTGAGCACTGCTAGTTGAGGTGGGGCAAGATTCTGAGGTGATTGCTGACCTTTAGAAGTTGCTTGAGCTTCCCACATTTGGCACATTTTGGGTAAGAGAGGAAAATCATGTGTATAATGGCCATGTACACCACAACATGCATAAGGCTTGTTTGTACAAATAACCTTGTTCTTCTTGGGTTGGATGCCCTATTGCTGGTTGTTAGTGTTAGGTTGGTTCCCTTGGGGTTCACTAGGTTGATTACCTTTATTGGTCGCACTCTAATGCATAAACACCCAACCCTTGAGGGAGCAGTGGCTGAGAATGCATGGGAGGCTGTGGTGCTAATGCTTGAGGGGCTGGAGTGCTAGGTTATGCATAAGGAGGAGCAATGGTTTGGTAGATAGGTTGGGGCCCTGAAAACATGTTGCTAGCAGGAGGGGCATAAGTGTTAGAGGAATTGGTGGCCCCATGTGGATAGCCATAACTTTGCTTAGTATATGGCAAAGGGTGTGAAAAGGTCCAATGATGCCATCGGCGTCATGAGATTCCCCCAGTGCATTGGAACTTCTAGGACAAGGGAGATTTGGAATGATGGTATAGACATAACCAGATTGCACTTAAATCAGATCTTATCTCAGAGCGGTTTGGAGAGCTTCTTCCTCAGTCTGAGTAAAATGGGACATGGCATCTTTTGCAATGGGATATAAAAGGTTCCTAAGAAACCAATCTACATAGACACGATATTCGAAGGGCAGGGCACAACATGTGCTCCTCCTTCTACGACACTCTTGAACGTGGTCGAAAAGGCAAGTGGTGGAGGATTAATGAAATGTGGTCAACAGCTCTATACCAGTGTCATACCAAAGAGGTAACTAGAAATATGAGAGGATCACATTAGTAATTATCGCAAAAATGCAATTGGATGTGGTGGGCTAGTCTACATACCATTTTGCAGCGTCTCCATTGTGCGTGTATTGGAATAGATGAAGATGAATGGAGTCATTGGTAATGGAGTTGGATGAACACCACATGTGGAAGGATCAAACATGGTTGGTAGGATCCTCTCCAACATTACCTTCAAACTTCGTGATGTTTGAGGGTAGCTTAGCCAGCATAGAAGGCCAACTAGCATCATGGTGTATGGGGTCGTTTATCAACTCGTTAAAATCTGGTAGACTTAACCCAATCATAAAGGGGAGTCTAGGGGCTGTTGGAACATTTCCTGAGACTGTTCTACTTGATGTGACCACAGGGACAGACCTGGAGCCAACACCAGGTTGGGTTCATGCACTAGCTGTGGGTCTAGACATGGTGACGATATGCAGTGAAGGAGGCTCAGACTCAGATGAGGAATCAACTAGACCAGTAGGAGAGTCGGTGTGGGGACTTGGAGGGATATGAACTCGGATATGGTGGGGAGGAGTAATATGCCCAAGTAGAAACTAGGGATGAAGACATAATAGTCTCTGTGACAAATGCCTTGGTGGTGCAATGGTGGTAAGACACACATGACATGGAAATGGTGAAGGGAGATCAACAATATGCCTTTGTCTTAATGAGGGGAGATAAATTTATTATGTTAAGTCTTGGTTTGGCAGTGTAAACCAGACGCCCTTTTCTTAAGGTGTGCTTGTGTGTGCAAGTGTATTTATTGATTAAGCCTAGATCGTGTTTGTAAAAGAGAAAAAAGCTTGCTGAAAATAGACTATAATTAATAACAGAAAATGAACAACAAAACAATTAACTAAACCCCACCCAAACTGGGTTTGCAAACACTGTGCTAGTTGGTGGCTAAATCGACGAAAAATACATGAAAACCATTAGGAGATCTAAATGTCTGTGTGATTGGGATCAAGTGAGACCAATCTATTGGAAAGTGGTGTAGCAACAAAAAAAAAAAACCAGAGGGGAAGATCGCTGCAAAATGATAGGGAGATGGGTGAAACACCTATGGCAGCCGATGGGACCCTAAGGCCAATGACCAAACAAGTTAGAATATGAAACTATGGATGGTAGCAACCTATATTTATAGATCTGAAACAGAAGGGTACAAATATGGAAAATGTGGCTAAAAGAGCTGTAGAAACTCACACTACTCACTCAGCCAAACTACTCATATAAAGGTGGAAGCATATTAGAAGCCCTAGGGGGGCTAAATTCGACTTCAATGAGTAAATCATAGTAGATCAAGGCCTAAGCAGGATGATACAAAGGTCACACAACCTAGCAAACAACTCTCTACAAAACCCAAAAACAGATTTGAGAAAAAACCCTAAAACCCAGAAATCACAGGTACTGACTTTTTTTCCAGTAGGGATCACACTTTTTGGGCTGATAAGTGCGCTCCAACCTCCAGATCACACTTTTTGGGCCAAAAAGCATGATTTCTACTCCGTGGATCTCGGTTGATGAATCTTGGAAAAGAGTGTTTCCTTTATCATGATTGGTTCCTGTGACTTGCGAAAACGACCAAAAAGCTTGCGAAAGTCAGAAATTTAGCATAACTAGGATTAAAAAACTAGGAAACATTAAGAGAATTGAGAAAATAAGAAACCTTTAGCTAAAAACTAAAGGTCACCTAGGTTCCTGGATCTAAAGTATAAATCCAACAGAGTCACCAATTTTGTTATTGGCAACAATCATAAAATCCCCAGTGGAGTCGCCAATTTTGTTGTAGTGTTTTCTTATGAAAGATGTACGAAAAGAACCCACCTAAGATTGTGGATGACAGAAAAGCTCAACGATATAAATGGCTACTAAAAATTGTAGATCTGCAACAACTGATAGAAACAAAACCTGCCAAAGTCCGGATCTATGCCACAATCATAGTTAAACAATAAAAATAAAGAGTAATAACTCCAATCACCTAATGGAAACCAGATATACAAAGAATAGTTTTATTATAACACCTGTGAAGGGAACAAATAAGTGTTACCAGTCCCCCTCTATGGGATGGGTTTTTGGCTATCCTCAAACGTCTTCAACTTGTGTTGAATATCTCTCTTCTATAATGTGTAAACCCAACAAAAATATGGTGTGTGACAATGAAAATAATCAGAGTTACAATAGTGAGTGCAACAATGAAAATAATCAAAAGTGAATAATCAATGGAAAACCCTTCTATTTATAACAAAATATTGAGTTATCCTCGAATAATAAGCAATAATAAAATATTATTGATCCCATTCTTGGAATAACCAATTGGAATATTTGATTATATTTGTTTAGGAGGGAAAAAAATAATTTAAACTTTTATTTAGAAATAATAAATAATAAATGCTTTTATTCATCTCTCAAGGAATTAGTTAAGGAATAATAAAAATAATAAGATTTATTTAATTATTCCTAAGGGATTTAGTCAAAATTGACAAAGAAAAATAATTAATTAGTGATTAATTAATTATTCTTAGAGAAAAATAAATAATTAATGATTTATCTGTTTATTTTTCATGATTGGGTCTATATATGACAAGGGATAATAATTGAACAATGGTTTTAATTAATTATTCATAGAAAAAAATCAAATAAATAGTGATTTATTTAATTATTATTCATGGGTTTAACTATAAATTACTTAACAAAGGTGGTTTATTAAGTAATTTCTCACAGTGAAAGCAATTTTACCATGGTAAAATTGGCTTTACATGGTGTTCTTCGATCCATATAGTAAATTAGGCTAGATGATCATTTTTTTGGTGATAATACTTTCATTAATATCAAATAATGAAATATGCTTACAAATAGAATGGAAATGAGACTAGCTCGAGTGATGGTAGCTTATCTTTGAGAAGACATGTGGCAGCTACATGCCTCTGATCTGAGTTACAATGAGACTCCAGGGCCTTTTTATTATTGAACAATATGAGAAAACCCTAAACAATCAAAACCCTAACATGAGGAGATGTAACACCAAGAGTTTATGGGCTTTGTTGGGGTTAGTTGGGCAACCAACTTCCCGGGGTTGTATCTTGGTCATATTATTTCCGTTTGATGCGCATTATACCTCATTGGAAAGATCTCTCTGAGGACTACAACCAAAAATGTGATTTCAATGAAATTTCCAAGAGAAATATTGCCAAAAAAATGTCGTTTAGGGCCTCAAAACGGCTCCGAAAGTTCAGGACTCGAAAAACTGCCAGAAATAGTAAATTGTGATACAATTAAGGAAACTAAAAAATGAAAGAAAAATGGTGAGGGTCCAAGTGGAATAGGTGGGTGGCCACCAATATCCACCTAGATCAACATTTTCCTAATACTCTGCAGATCTGGACATTGAACTCTTCTAAGTTCAAATTTCAAATTTTTAATCTCTAGTAGTGGTTTAGATTATGTAAATAAGTGGAAAAATTATATTAAGGGGTGTGTTTAATGATTATTGGACAATATTTCAAGTTAATGATGTTTTAGGCTTGTATTGGTTATTAGGAAAACTGTTCCTATTTTTTTGTATATGCACTAGTTTTTGAATGTATCTAGTTGAAAGTTGGTTTTCATCAATTAGTTTGACCACCTAGGATAGGAGATCGAAAATTTGAAGATGTATAAAGATATAAAAAATCATTGTAAGTAGGTTGTTGTTGATATTAGAGGATTAGACTTTGTGTGCTGTATTTTTGAAGACTTTTTCCAGTGAATGAACGAAAAGCAGAGGAGAAAATTGCAGGGATTCATGAGTAAAAAATTTGGTTGTTTTATGCTCTTTTAGTCTTGTAATTTTCTTTATGTGTCTACATATATTATATGTACACATTCTTATTTGGAAAACCAAATGATTAGTTTAGAATTCATCTTAAATGAATGCTCTCTTTTAGTTTTTTATGTTATCAATGTTTTTAGCTAAAACAACACTTTAGAATTCATCCATGATTTAATGCTCTAATGTGCTAGTTTTTCACTTATTCTTCATTCACCCAATGAAAATTTATTTTGGGAGTTAGTGAAAACTATTTTGGGCATATGTGAGATGACAAAGTATATATGCTACAAGTTGCTAAGGTATCCGAATATTTCGAGGTATATATAGTATAGCATAATTGTTACAGTGTTATGATTTAGTTGCAACATTGGGATGGCAAGTTAATCCCTAGGGTATGACAAGAATATTGCCTTCAGAAAAGTGTTGATTCATGCTATAGTACTCTTGAGCAATGCATGCTATTGATATACATATGTTAGTAAGTTTGATTCCCAGTACATGTGATATATTGATGCACTTTATAGTTTAAATTTCATTGATATTTGAATATCCTGATTTTTTCTCAAAATAAAGCGTACCTAGAAACGTTGAATTTGATATACAGTAACTTGATACTATTGTCAATACCTGTAATGAGTATGGTAACCCTAATGGATATAGTATGGTTGTAAGATTGATACTCAGTATCTACTAACTATCTTCTTGTTGATCTTGATAAAAATTTGATAAGATGTAATTGCTATGATGAATTAACAACATAGTAAATTTGACTATATGAAAAAATGGATGCCCTAACTTGATGGTGTTAGGACTCTGATGGAAATGGTTAGTATATTGTGATATTAAATGGAGGTACAATTTCTAGCTACCCTAATTGTATGATTTTAACCCTTGATGAATGATTGATGACATATACATGTATGAAAATGAAGCCAAATTGAATAAACGATGATGACTTTCCACGAAAATGATATATATACATATATAGATATGTATATATGTATATATGTATATGTATATGTATATGTATATGTATATGTATATGTATATATATATATATATATAATATATTATATATAATATATATATATATATATCTATATCTATATATTATATATATATTTATATATATTATATATATATTATATATATTATATAATATTATATATATATATATAAGAACCTGATATAGTTTGACTCTGAGATATGATATATGACAATTTTATATGAACTAATATGGATATGCGATGAAGGAACAATGATCTTGATGCATTGATGATGACTGAGTAAGCCTCCCATTTAGAGGGAGAGACCCTTGATGAAGAACCCAACACTTATTATTATTTGTGTAATGATTGTAAACTTGGGGCTACCTCAGAAATTTTGAGATGGATGAATAAAAAAACCATGATTGCATAATGAAAAAATGTCTTCTTGACTTAGATTGATGAAAATTTTATGTTGTTAAAGGTATGACTTTATTAACTAATTTTATGTGCTAACAATTCATTGATAACAAGACTAGTTTACCCTAAGTAGTTTTAGGATCCACTTCTTGTATAGAAGTGTTTTGTCAAAATCATGGAATGATGGATTGGAATGACTGGTTATTGTTGCTATATTTAGTGGATCCTGTAATGACTAATTCGCTAGATAAAGTATGAAAATATATAGCTAGGATAGAGAAATATTCATGGATTGAGATTATGTTGCTATATGAGACTTGCTTCAGCTTGTGATTGTTTCCTCCCTATGTGAGAGGGAGAAAAGATGTACATGGTATTCTTTTATTTATGTCATGCATTTTCTCTAACATAATATTTGATTTGATGTCCTATATGAACAAAAAAGGAAGGACTATTGCTCTAAATCACTACATAAGACAATATGATTGAACTCTTAAGTGAGTTGTTTGAGCTAGTGTCTTATATGAGCACTTTGATATGTTGTAGAGAGAAGTAACGATGCTTCATCATATTTTTTGATCTTTAGAGAGAAATTTGGATTGATGGGTGTGACCCTCCGGGGTAAGAGCTCCTAAGGTGAGGAATTGAGCCTTAGATATCTGAGGTTTAAGGGAAATCTGGAAAATAGGATAGTTTGTGATCCTTAGCTCTTGGTAAGTCGTATCCTACCTATTGGCGAGCAATAGGATAATATGTGATCCTTACCTCTCGGTAAGCCATATCCTGCTTATTGTCTCTCTATAGTGTTGAAAGAGTGTACCCCAGTTGGCATCCTACCCACAAGCTGGGCTTGTTGTTATTATTTTCCCACCCATCTAGCCAATGGGTTCTAGCTACTCGAGTTAGGCATGATCCTTGTTATTTATATTAAGTAGTATCCCTCTCAAGTTATGGGATGTAGGTGTTCTACCATTGACTCTTAAGGGTCAAGTTGGGAAGATCAACAATCAATAGGATGGGTGTGATCAATGCCTTCTATATCAAGTGGTATCTCACTTATTGATTAGACAACAGGATGGTTGTGATCCTTTCTTGTCATGTGGATCTCACCTATTGTCATTGGATAAAGGGTGGTAGATTGAGTCCACCTATGATGTCAAATTATTCCTCTTCAAATTTAATACTGTTCAACAACTAGAGATGGGCAAAAATGAGACAAGATGAGATATGACTTGATGACTACGATGATTCTACTTCAGATGACCAAATTGATTATAAGATATAGGGTGGAAGCAGAATGCTACCTTATGATGATGATGACTGAGTTGGTATAGGGTGGTAGTCAAAGCTCCCCTATGATGATTCTTCTTCTTCTTCTATTGGATCAATATTTTTCAACTGATGATCACAGGAAATAGAGATGAGATGTGATAAGATGGATGTTTCATTGTTATAGCTGAGATGGAGGTCATGTGATTTGAACTGAAGATTAGTAGGGCTTTAGGATTGATCTCCCCTATTACTGGTTATAGATTATTCTTCTTCTATGTGACAAGATGAGATGTAGTGATGATACAACTACCTATATTTCTTATGATTGAGATATGCTCTCTCAAGATTCATCATGAGGTAGCTATAATGAGATATCCTAGATGAGGCTTATAATGTTGATGGAAATTCCTCCCTAGATAAGAGGGAGTGTTGAAATTTGGCCAACTTTGGGATGAATTTCCCTGAAGGGAAACCCAACTACCCCATAGCAAAATCCTAAGGACCCATATGAAGCCCATCTCACCCCAAAGGAAGAACTCAATTGAGCTAAAGAATTATTAATTGAAAAAAAATACACTAGTCAAAGAAGTTGGTCAAAAGAATTATTTGGGCAAATAATTATATAATTTGAAAAATTCAAATTTAAAATAGTTTCCCTCCAAAATACCAAAGTCAGCCTTAGCAGGGGCTTCAATTGTCCTGAATATATTTGTATAAATTGAGACTCTCGAATCTCATAGAGGATCATGATCATCATTATTCCTTTTACTTCAAAAGGCTCATTATTCTAAGGTTTGATTATCGATTATGGTCTCACATCACTAAATGGATTCTCATCTCTAGCACAAAAATCTTTCTCTCTTGCATGGATGGCTACAAGACTCTCGTTGTTTATTGGCATATGATCTCACTCTATTATAATATCATTATATGAAACTTCACTCTCACACTATACTCTCACATGACTATTCTATATTCTCACTACATGACTCTCATATATGTTGCAACACACTCACATTTGCATTCTCTGTTTTGAATTATACCCTAGCTTGGCATCTATTTGTTCTAGATTATAATCTTACACCTTATATGGTCTCGCATCCTTACATTGGATACTTAGCCTTACACCCCTATCCTAGATGTGATCTCACTTTGGATATTGGTCTTGCATCTCTATACTGGATACATACTCTCACACTTTGTTGGATACGATCTCGTATTATAAAAGTTAATCTCACATCTATATTTGTTTCACATCTCTATGGATATGGTCTCAAATTGGTTTGATTCACATAATAGTATAAGCATCAATGTATGCCTTGTTTCTCTATGATTTTATTTATGTCAATAAACAATATGTATGTCTTTGTTCCGTGCAATTTAATTAGCATAAAGACACTATATGTATGCCTTTGTTCTCTGCGATTTAATTAGCATCAATACACAATATGTATGGCATTGTTCTTTTGCAATTTAGTTGAAATCAAATCACAATATGAATGGCATCGATACTCTATCTTGACTATATGTGTGTGTGTGTTTGAACTCGTCACTCTATGGTCTATCAAGTAGTATTTTCTTAATGGCATAATATTATATGGGTCACATTATTTCTGAGATACATGTTGAGATAATGTCTCCAGAGACCTTGAAGAGAAACCTTAATAAGGACTGTAATCTTGATTCAAATATATATGCAAAGACTCTGTTAACTAACACAACTTTGTTATAGGAAAATGATATTTTTAATATGACCTAACATTGATCTAATATAGTCTTGTTCTTATAGTAACATAGCTCCATGATGACAATATGATTCAGTAATGAAAATGTTTCCATGATTAAGTAATGACAGTGCCTCCATGTCAGATATGTTAGAAACTCTCTTGGATAAATGAAGTTGTGAACTAACTTGGGTTGGCTCGAGGAGGCTTGATGTTATGATGTAACTCTCTATGGATGTACTTTATATCTCAGCTGATCAATTGATGAATATTTAATAGAAGAAGAATAATTGAATTCCAGGATTTCCCCTTGTGGGTTTTGCCTTGGTCTCTAATCAAATCCTGGTGTCTCTATTGTGCATGTTTTTCTTTTGTTGTTCTTTTATGTTTTGATGCAATGTTGATGTTATTGTTCTTTATGTATAATTGCTTATGATGTTATGACATAACGGGGTGAATGTAATATGTAAAGTTGAAAAGATTATAATGCAATTATCTAAAGCAAAGAATAATATATCCCTAAGAAAATTTAACAATATATTTAAATAAAAAATATCCACTACATTATGGATAATAGAGTTACTTGATGAGGGGGTTCCTTTCTAGTGTTGACTTAGACTAGGGTGGAGGTTCTCAATTTGTTAATGAAGGGTGACAATCTCACCCTCAATTATCTTGATTTGGGATCCATACTCCACCATTTTATTATGTCTAATATACAATTGAAGAATCTCAATTTACAATAGTTGAATTACATCCTCCCAATCTCATTACACTTCCCTACTAGCTATTCTTAAATTCACCATTAGTTTCCCTATACTCTGTATAGACCAAAACAATCTTTGTTGCCTTATATTCCCCAAATAATAGGCATAAAGACACTATATATTCTCCCTTCCATGTAATGCTTTTCATAAACTAAACGATAGAATTCCCATGACATGCACAAATGAAAAAAACATACTACCAATTCATGGAAAGTAAATATGTCATCATTTAAGCCCACTTTCATGTAATGAATACAATTTTAGGCTTATTACTTTCTCATCACTTTCATACCACACTAAATTTATGAATTCACTACACATGGCAATATCGAGCAATCTAAGCCCAAATGTGGCATGAGCCTCTACAACTATATTGACCATGATTAAAATAAATTTAGAGTAATAATGAACATAAAAAAATCCCTTGACCTAAACGTACATCCATTGCATCTCATGTGGGCCAAGTTTTCTTCATCCTTCTATAATGAGGTATAAGCATATTGTTCCTTCACACTTCCTCCAACTAGGAGTAAATGACATCACACAGGTACATAATCCATTGTCAACATAAAGGAAAATCATGGGAGGCATGTGCTAGCCCCCTCCCTGCTTAATCATAATTCCATTCTTCATCATTTAAGCTCCATCTTTAACTCTCAAGAATACCATGGACTGCACACCAGTGTAGAGCATAGGAGATGAACACACTTATGACTAGTATAAGGTTCAACATTCATGCTAGTTACATGAATGCAACCCTTTATTATCTTGCCACATGTCATTGCAATTATGGTATGGGTCGATAACTTATTTTCTCTTTGATAATTAAGGTACCCATGTCCATCAACATGTTGGCTATTATAAAACCCCTTTTTAATCCCCAAATTTTGTAATATGTAATAAAGAATGATAATGTTGGGATGACCAGCATGGATATTTTGTTAGATTTTAATTGATGTAAATATTCATCTTTATTTAATATATTTCTAAATTTGAAGAAGATATAAGATAACATAAATCCCAATGCTTAATGGGAAAGAAGTAAGATGGATTTGGGAAATTTCCTATCTTACTTGAATTAGCTATCCAGATATCTAATTTGAAAGTTGAACTACCCAACCACGAATAGTTATGAGAGGAATGAGGGGGAGTGGTACTGAACTGCTCTAAGAGTATGGGCTACATATATATTTTGGAGACTTCTAGTTTCCTATGTAGCTCGAGAGGGACCATGAATTTTCATGTTGGGAAGTGTGCCTGTGGGTAAGAGAGACAAAGATGAAGAGATAGAGATAAGAGAAGAGAAAAAAATAAAACAAACAGATACAAAGAGAAGGGAGTTGTGTGAGGAGTTGGATGTCCTTTTGGGTGAGAGAGAGAAAAATAAGTGTGTTTAGGTGAAATAGAGAAAACCAATAGGAAATAAATAGAACCATACATGCATGCTGAGATTGTGACTCTAAACAAAACAAGACATAATGCCTTATGAGTCACAAAAATACTATGTTGAATTGTGATTTTAATTGAAATGGATAAGGAAGCCATTGTGGAAGCCTTTAGCTCGAGTCAAAGAGCTAGGAGTAAATTCTAAATGTTTTTTCATAATCAAGCACATAATGCACAAAGAAAAGGAGAAGCACCAAAGGGCTATACGATTAGTGAAGGGATCCCTTTTGTGTTGTGCAGGCCCATGGTGGCCATAATTTGTTGTGTTAATAGGCCCATGCTTAGTAGCTAAAAGAAACAATCCTAATTCTTGTATATTAAGGAGAGTGGCCTTCATGTCATATACCTTGATTTGAAACCTGTAGAACCTCGAAAGAAGCTTCCTCTTAAGGCATAAAATATGGCTTAGGGGTGGCTATCTACAAAAAAATTGTAGTGTGTATATGCCTACAATTGGGTGGAAAGTGGCTCTCCTTTCTTCAATTTCCAAAAAGTTTAAGTGAATCGTATAAGTGTATCTATTCCTCTAGTAATGAAATGAAAATTTTGTTCAATGTTTCATGATTGGGGCTATACTAGTTACTATATATGGTTTTAATTGTTTGTTGGAAGTTGCTATGCTAATTTACTGAACATGTGTGAGTGATGAGCTTAATGTATTGTATAGTTTTTCTAGGGTCTTGACTATTACTTTTTTCATGAATGAATATGTATAGAGATTTTCTCTAAAACAAAGTTACCTGTGATGACTAGATGATGTGTGGTTTGGTAAGTGGAATTTATGAGTTGACTTAAGATTTGAGGATCTTCACGTGTTCTATAATGTGAATATATTTTACCAAGGTAGTTGTGGGAGGAAATATGTGACTATATCCTTGTTTTCAATGAGAAGATTTGATAGTTCTTCAGTGATGGGGGACCTCATTTCCTCTAGGGGTAAGCCAAAAAGTCAATCCCCATAGTCTAATGTTAGTATTTTTCCACCCAAAGGATTGAGAGTAATTTCATATTAGTTGGATGAAGTTGAGAAGATTTTCACATTGTCCATTTGATGTCTTTCTTTTGTGGAGATTCCAAGTTGAAGGAAGTTTTATGTAATGGCTTCATAAGCTGGAGAATATTGACACTTCAAAAGTCATTGGGAAAGGTTTTTGCACTATTAGAGTCGATTTTAACCCTCTCAAACTACCTTGGGAGATTAGTGGTAGTTTTATAATTTTGGGGATGTTTCAATTTTTGGGGTTGTTAGTAGAAGTTATCGAAATTTTTAGATTGGAGTATTTGGACCTAGCCCCTGATCATATGGTCCAGTGAGGGGATTGTGACCTAGAACTCAGTTTAAAGGAACTTAACTCTAGAAGGAAGGGATGTCGTGATACCAGGGTATCATGCTATCTGGTTTTGAGTAACACCTCGAACATTAATATCCGATGCAAATCCCTGACACTAATAGATCTCAAAACATATGTTGATGAATAGAGATTATCACCCTTGATAGACCTTTGTTATCATATTGGGTGAGTGTTGTGTGTAGGGTTTTTATTTTGTTTCCTAGCTCAGTGGCCCAATTGATAGAAACATCAATAGACAAAAAGGTGGTTCTCTATTAGTTGATGGTCCTTTAATTGATTATTGAGTCCTCATGCATTAGGCTTCCAAGATATCAAAACATCACTAGTCACAACATCAACCTTATCCCAACACCCGCTTATTGAGATATTGGATAATCAAGATTTCAGGACATTGGATATTAGGATATTAGGTTATCAAATATTGAATGAGCACATATTGGGAGGTAGGGACACTGGTAATTAGTTTTTCCTCTTGAAACTAACATAACTCAATAATGTTCTGAAATGGCATGCAGACATGCTAGGTTGACGTGGCAAGTTGGTGTGGTGAGTTGGCATGACATGGTGTTGTATGAGGGAACATGGGGAAAAAAGGATTGCTGCATTTATGCCACAAGGCAATGATACAAATGCTAACAAGGCACTTGGAGGATAAATTTTCAAACATGCATAACTTGTTGTCCATAGCTTGGATTTGAATGAAATTGATATCATTGAAAAGATGTAGATGAGAAAAAAAACAATGATAATGTTAGAAAACATGTTTAAAGTGGTTAAATCAACTGTAAATTTGACAATCCCATCTCCATAAATTAACCTTGGAGGTCAAGGTTGAATACCCCATATCATTAATCAGGCATTAAAAAATTGGGTATGCTATAATTGTTATTCTTTAAAACATGATAATTGGATTTTTTTTTTATTTCAATAGAAAGTGCACAATTTGATTGAGAATGGACCTTACTTTCATATCCAGTGAGCTAGTTCCCTTATGAATATTGATAAACTATGTTTCTAGAGTTCCCCATTATAATTAATTTATTGGTTTTATGAACCTAAGCTTGAATTAAGCATTATAAGAGACTATAAGCTTTATCCTAATTGTTTGTGGTTTGTCTCAAACTCCAAGTATAGGAAATTTTGATTTTCCCTTTAAAAATAATGACCACCTCAACCCCTCGCTCCCCCCACCCACCACACTTTCCACCCCTACATTATTTTTAGAGGCTCCATCAATGCACATAATGAAGTTTTTCCAAAAACACACTCACTAATTATATTATTTTGTTTTTAACCACATTTTCCACCTTTGATTTTGAGGAAAAACTAAAGAGGTGGAGGCTTGAATGTTGAGATCAGACCACCATAACTCCTAACTCATGTCCAACTATTGGGAGGTATTCAAACTTAATGATTTGGAATTCATATGTTCAACTAAGAGAGAGAATACTAAGTTTTCTACTACCTAAGGTTGAGTTCTTTCCTCTTGGAAATTTGCCCTATTTCTAGCCAATCACATTTTTCAATAGATGAATTATGAATTTAGGCAGGGATATCCAAACTCTTTTGAAAATTGGTTTCCCCTTTAATATTCGCAAATAATATTTTTCCAAAGTGTAAAAAAAGGTCAAAAGTTTATTAGGCCATTTCAACCTTGGAATTATTCCTTGATAAGAAAATTCCCACACAAATTTAGTGAAACTACAATCCATAAATAAATGAACAATTGATTCATTACTATTATGTCATAATGGAAAATGGGAAGGCCGTGAGGTTGCCATGTTTTGGAGTTTTTTTGTGGTTAAAATTTTGCTATGAACAAGTGTCTAAATATTTTCCAAGATCCCTCCTTTTGGGGGAATACCATTTGGGAAGAGGAGGGAAATATAACCTTGTTTAACTAAATTCATAGTCACTCTTGAGCCCTTGGAACCCTCCATTGACTAAAGTAATGATGCACATACTACGAGTTGTGTTTCCAACTAACTTGCCAATTATTGCAAATTTCTTAGCACTTCTCCTAAATTCAAATTCTTCCATTGCCCCTCCTAAATCCAAGAAGAAATGTACGCTAAGGAGAATTCACCCATACTATACACATTAGGGATATTTTGAGGTCTAAAATGGCCCTCCTAAGAAATAATAACATAATAGTAAAAATAATAAAATAAGAGTAATGAAATTTAAAGGAAAAGGAAGCAAACTAATTTTTAATTGTATTATTGACTTATCTCCTTATAGGTCTACTCAAATTTATAGTGCGGAAATTATTTGATGTAGAATTGAATTTTGCATCCAATGAGTATTAACTCTGTATACTTTTGAGTTAAGCAACAAAAAAATTGAATATACATAAAAAAATACGTTTCAAATTTTAAAACACATTTCATGTATTTCCCCACACTTGAAGTTTGAGTAAAACTAAAAGAAGAGAAGTTAGAAATAAAATTAAAATAAACAATTTTCTTCTTTCCCCTCCAAAAATATTTATCCCTATGGATGGCATCATCATCTTGAATCCTTTTAATAATTGATTTTTTTATTACTTTTTTTCATCCCGAGGCCCATTTTTTATGCCAAAATTCCCCTAATAGCCATTTGCATAGAGGGTGGAAAAAAAATTCCTTGTTAAAGTATGATTCTCATTATTCCATCATCCCATAGGTTAATAGGCCTATCATTCCTAGGAATCCAAGTCAAGTGAGAACTAATTAAGTAAGGGTCTATAACAAAAGGTCCCAAATATGAGAACCTCCCCTAGAGCATGAAGGAGGATTCAAGCATGATATTCTTTCTCTACTGAAGAATTTCTACAAAATCACTTGTTTCCACCATTTGTCTAGATTGGAAATTATCCTCCGAAGAAGTTTTTCCCCCAAGGGTAAGTTCATAAGTAATGGATCTCCTATGCCTAGTCACCCTCGATTTTTCAAGGTTCAAATTAATGTACACATAACAATATGCATTTTTTTTGGCATTGGAATGTCTTCCATGCTAAATAAATTTCCTAATTTAATGGGCCATCATTAAACGAATTCGAATTGGATCTAGGAGAGTTGAAAATTGAAATGATGAAAGATAAGAAATAACTAAATTTATTAGAATCACATGCAACCAATTTTCTCACCACTTTGAAAATGTAATTTTACACTTCTAAAGAACAGGATTTCATGAGGGATGGGGAAAGGCTTGAAGTTGACTGACACACATAGATGTCTAAATTCCTTCCATCCTTTAGTTATAGGGAAACCTAAGATTCTAAGGAGCTTCCGCTGGGCCAACTTACTAATATTCTAAGTATATAGATATTTTTTTTCTTTATTTATCAATTATCCCCAATGATTTAGATTGGAAATTATATTTTTTTTCACCCATCTTAGTTCTTTTAGAGTGGAAAAAGTGGATGAATCAACTCTCAGGACTATTTTTATCAGTGGGACCCAATTTGACAAATTAGGGTCTAAAACCTTCAAGGAGCATTTTGAGGCATCTAATGATGTTTTTTGGGGGGTTAAAACTTTTCCACTTTAGAGCAAGACATTTTTTGCTATTCTGCTCTCATATACCTTTCCAACTATGCAAGAATCATGTTAATTAGAGTATATAGTATGTGAAAATCACACCACTCAAAAGCTTCCCTTCCTATTTTCACCACCATAATTCGAGAGGATGCCACGTTACCCCCCATTATGATTCATGAAAAAGGGGCTAGCCATGTGATTATGATGTAGAAGACTCTAAATGAGTCTATATTGTAACTATGGTTAAGGGTTGAGGTAGTCAAACCTAACCACTAGTAGGCAATTGGGATGTGTTATAACTGGCCCACTAGGAGGGAAAGGGGTTCCATTCTTTTGAGTGAATTTGTTCCATAGTTGAGCAAAAATAGACAAGAGGGATAAGAGGTAGAGCACATAGAGTGTTTGTGCACTATAGTAGCCCATAAGCCATAGGTCGTACTTCTTTGTAATCACAACCATATTTCCATTCAAGGAAAGAGACTGAAGCGACCTTAATTTCCAATTGGATTTTTCTCCTAAAAGGCTTTCCTAGGTCATACTTTGTGTCAAATGTGTGCGTGAGCTTTTCTTTCATTGTTCTCTATTTTCTACATAATTTTTAATTCTCTTTTTTTTACTTAAGCAAGAGTCGGTCCTTCTATTCATCTATCTATATAAAATAGATTACATAATATACAAAAAACCCAAGGTCGATGAGGGCCAAAGATTTGGTTTTCACTTTGCGTCTTGGGACAAGAGCCAACGGCTCAAGAACTGAGCCTAGAGACAAAAAAATCGCTTGACCTGTCATCCTAGATCCAGCGATCGAGTAACAAAACGACACTAAAACATGTGTCCCCGAAAAAACTAGAAACAGACCGAAAGAGGAATTAGAGCCCACCTAATAAAGATTTCAGGTCTACTATGGAAGCCATGAATATAACCTGGACCCACCAACATGTATAGTGAACGTAGGTCATTGATCCACAACTGTTTGATCCAACGACTGAGGGGAATATCAGGCTGAAAGGAATCTGTAGGAATACCCGCCCGAGGAAGGCGGTATTCTCTCTCCTCCTTGAGCCACGTGTTGAGCAATGAGTGGCATCAGGCTCATTTCTAGAAAACTGCTTCGGGTTTTTAGGATACATAATTTTTAATTCTCATGCATGAACTATTAAAAATATTCTACAAATCCAGAAATTTAAAAAGAAATAAAACTGTAATAGTGTAGAATTTCATATTTTAAATAAAATTTTATCAAGTCTATTGTGATGAATTCTCCAATGGAATATCTACGACAGTTTACAAATCATATTGGTATCAGAGCAGGTTTCTTTGGGGATATTGTGGATATTTGCAGGGGATCTAGATTGGTTAGGCCAAAAGTTGTAAAACCTTAATCATGGTTGATGAACCTATGAATAACCCTTGTGATCCTGCGGAGGAGATGTTTTTACAGTTGGAACAAAAAGTCGTAGATATAAATAATAATGTAAATATCCTCATCGAAACACTGGGTAATAAACTTGAATATTTGAAGAAGATGGGGTTTTAATGCCAAGGATAAATCAAAGGAGGGATCAGGAGATTGAGAAGAAATAGAGAACCAATTGAAGAAATATCTTAGAAAAGGTCAACCTAGTTTGAGTGCCATGAATCAATAACAAACCATGTTCAAAATGTAAACAGAGGTCAATATCAATTCGTACCACGGTGAGATCGACACATTGAAGCTAAATCACTAGTTGCATCAACTAGAAGTTTATTTCAGTATAAAACGCCCTCCCACATTTACCCAATTTCACTGGCTTGCCAGGATAAACATGAGATGAAGAGTTACTATGAAATGAACCGACCTCCAAGCTCCAATTATGAAAGTGGGGTCGACAAATTGACCATTGACTGCAAACTCACAACATTCCTTAGGGCTACAGGACACTCAAGGGCCAAGGAACCACCCCAGGTGACCAAACCTTGAGCTAAAGGTATTTCTCCTTTACCTGGGCCCACAACCACATGCACAAGCCTGCAAGGGTGCCATTATAGCTCAAAATCGTAAGTGTAGAGGGTGTGGTCCCAAGATCTAAGCCACCTTTCTAGGCCAGACCCTAGAGCACTTCCTATAACTACCTGTAACTTCTTAGAATGATGAATGACGTCATGAAAAAGTTGTTCATATACAACTTGAGAAAGAACTTGACCTAACTAAGCCTAACCATGACAATCATTTTGTCAAACACATGGTAAATATGTAAGCTACAAGTCATGAATGCATATATGATCATTGTAGTCTGAAACCTATATGAGAATCACCAAGAAGATCTAATACACTCTCATAATAGCTACAATAACACTTGTTAGCCCATGCATTCATTAACCAACAAATACTTGTCAAATCTTGAAAAGTCATAGCTAGAGTACAATACAAATCCATGCTTATAGCAAACATATAACTAGATTATTAACCATGAGGGAAAAACCATCAAATAATCATAATATAAAGCATAAGTGCCATATAATACAACAGGAAAATAAATCTTATTAACTTATGCAAAAGCCAACCATGTGAGTGGCTTCCACGTACCACCCAACCATAGATTGGGATGAGCCAAATCTTTCTTTCAGCCAATCACACCTGTGCCATATTCCAAGCATGAATATGGGATCTCAATACATAACCATCCCGAGCTTCCCATAGATTAAACCACCTCCACTGTCAACCTACCATGATCCCAGCAAAACCAGTCAAGAGATCACAAAGCCTAAAACAAGCTTGGATTCCTTAGAATTTCTTTACGATTACATTAAGGAATTTTCTTGAGACCACCTCACCTAGTTCCAAAACCTTCTAGAAATCCAAAGCTCAACTAAGAAAAACATCCCATCACACCATGGCTATCCTGGAAATGACATTGAAAGGATGAAACCACTGTCAAACCAGGAAAAACCCATGACAATGACAACAAATGAACCAAATAAACAAATGCATGTACCATGCATTCACACCTCAGCTAGGAAATCACATATGCAACATGTTACTTGCAAATCTTCCTGTTGAAGTTGCGTGATCCAACCTTCCTTGATTTTCCTTTTCTTGTCCTTTTCCTTCCTTTGTTAGCTTGTCCAAATGCTTTCTCTCTTTCCTTTGCTACAACTACTCTAAAAATGGGCAAAATCTAAGCCAAAAGTTGTGAACTGATTCTCAGGGGCCTTTTTATCATCGATGCCTCTATTTTCTTCATTTTCCTTTAGTTTTCCTTCAATTTTCATCTCATGCAAAGTTGTGTCTCTTCACCTTCATTTTCCCCTATTTTCCTTTATTTCATAAATAAATGCCAATTAATGCCTATTTTCCTTTTCCAATTCCTTTGCCAATTCCCTTAGCCATAATAAACTGAAAGTGACACCCACTAGGATTTTTTTCCCAACATTCTGCTTGGAATATGTGTCCCATTACCTTGGTCTTATTTTTCCTTTATTATCCTTTATTACAAGAAATTTTAAATTCATGGTTGTTACAAACCCCTCCCCATTAGGGGAACACCATCCTTGGTGTTCTATGACACCTATGACCAACAAACTGATGAAAACAAAAATACTTCCTATGGAGCTTTATAACAAAACTAGTTGTAGTATTTACAATATACCACACTACAGAAAATATGACAAACATACTATTTACTGGAGCTTTATAACACAACTAATTATGATATTTACAATAAAAACCACATATGCTTATGCACACTTTCTTCAACTACTAAATAAACATATTGTTCGCGAATCTTTAACAATCCAGCTTGAAACAATATTTACAATAATATACACATATACATAAGCACGTTTTCTCTAAATAGAAAATAAAAGGATACAGTGCCTGCACCCTCAAAAGTAGTACTAGGATTCACCTCTTTCCCAGGAAGTCTAGAATCCACTACCAGATCCAAAGTCTGAATGCAATGTCCAATCCTACAATACTTGTGCTACTTGTTCTCTCAGTGAACAGTTACCAAATCATTGTTCTAGTTCAAATTCCCAATGTGCATATCATTCAATCTAGAAATGTTAATGACAAAATAAAATCCATCCCATGACCTTCCCTTCTATGCTAAATAGTCCTTTTGGAAATCCGGTCACCCCCTTCTATGCAGTCAATCACCTTCCAAGTTCCCCGAAATCCCCGATCCTGGGACATCCATCCTTTGGCAAGTGTTCCTTGCATCGGAAGGTCCAAAAATCAAGGCATATCCCTATCTCAAACCATCATATTGATCACATCATGCTCATGAAAATCAATGGACATATTGGGTACCAATGTCCCATAATGGCCCTTCTCCTGAATGCTTTGTTAGCATACTGATGCATGTTCCAATTCCTTTTGTTGTTGCTGCTAATCATTGCAGTTAGTTTCAGCCACCCAAATTGGGAATTTCCTTGCTTTCCTGTACCAGGCACACAATTTCTTTTAGACTAAGGAATTGAAATAAATTCAAATCATACCTCATTGGTGGTCCGTTAATAAGGTGCACTTGCAATTCTCTTTACTTCTTGTCACAATAAGTCAAACTAACTCATTGATGAAATCATCATATATAAACATATCACATTTGGATAACTCAAAATGCAACCATCATATATCAGAATCATAAATCACATGCAACCATTATAAATCAAGTTCATAGATCACATGCATAATTAAAACTGAAATAAAATATTAATCCTTATATTTCACGAGATCCTTTGCTTATACCTTTTTCCTTTCCATACACACACTGAATCAGTTTCCAAACCTGACATGAACCTAATGCCTTCTCTTCTCTTTAAGAAACAAGGGAATGCAAAGACTAAACCATCTCCCCCCCTGATGTCAGCAACAAGGGAATCCAACGACTACACTGCCACAACCCTCAATTTCAACAATAAGGGCATCCTGAGACTAAACTGCCTCAACCCTCAATATCAACAACAAGGGCATCTAGAGACTAAACTTCCTCAACCCTTAATATCAACAACAAGGGCATCCAGAGACTAAACCAACTTAACCCTCAATATCGACAACAAGGGCCCTAACAGTCCCATACCTTCCTGTCCCATCACATTATACATCACATACACATACACAATGTACAACACAACACATACACCTACACCCAATGTACAACACGGCACATTCACCTATACCTGATGTACAACACGACACATACACCTACACTTGGTGTACAATACAACACATATATGTACACACATTACAATACAAAAAATACACGTGTTTCTGAATTCTAGCTTCTATGATCCATAATGAATTAAGGAAAGTCTTTCGGTAGAAATCACATAAGAGAAATTTTTGGCGATGCGTTTCGAACCAACAAGTGTGGTTCATTTGGTCTTGATGATGAACCATACTTGTTGGTTCAAAAGGTGTTGCCAAAAAGTTCTCTTATGTGATTTCTATCAAAAGACTTTCCTTAAATACACATGTTGTGACACACTGACTGCACAATACCTATAGCACAATACTATAGGTACACAACACAAAATGTATGACATGTACATGATACCACATGTACAATATGTACACAATACCACATGCACACAACACCACCTACACATATGTACACAACACTACCTACACAAAGTGTACACAATGCCACATGTACACAACGCCACATGTACACAACACCACCTACATTATGTATACACAACACCACTTGCATTATGTATACACAACACCACCTGCATTATGTATACACAACACCACATGTACACTGTACCACCTAAAAAACATGTATACAACACCACATGTACCACATGTAGACAACACCACATGTACAACATGCACACAACACCATATGTACACAACACCACATATACAACATGTACACAACACCATATGTACACAACATTGCATATGTAACATGCACACAACACCATATCTACACAACACTACATATGCAACATGTACACAACACCATACATTAGAGGAAATTTTAGCCTAAAAATGCTTCTGAAATTTTCATGTAATTTCCATGTCATTATATTTAAACAATCAAAATCATTTAAATTTAAAAATATGTACATATAAATATTTTGGAGGGAAAAGAAGAAAAACTAATTTTTCTAATTCTATTTTTGGTTTATCTCCTCATAGGTTTACACAAATTTTGAGTGTAGACACTCATTGAATGTGGAATTAAATTCCACATCCAATGAGTACCCATTATGCATACTTTTGAGAAGATCCACATTGATAAAAAATGAAGATACATTAAAAAATGTGTTGAAAATGTTTTTTGATGTATCTTCAATTTTTATTAAGGTGGACCTTCTCAAAATTATTCATAATGGGTATTCTTAGGATGTGGAATTTAGTTCTGCATCTAAAGAGTGTCTACACCTGGAATTTGAGTAAACCTATAAGGAGATAAGTGAAAAATACAAAAAAAAAAAAAAATAGATTTTATTCTTTTCCCTCCAAACTTCATAACTCTTATTTTATTATTTTAGCTATTATTTTATTATTTTCGTTAGGATGCCACTTTTAGGCTAAAATTTCCTCTAATTTGTACACAACACCACATATACAACATGTACATAACACTAGTACTACACATCTGGAGACCACACTGTCTCTACCAAGCAACCTTGCTTCTAGTGTCTTTCTATTATCCATGCTTGTCCCAGCATGTCGTAGATCACACTATTGGAAATATTGAGAGGGGGGTGAATCAATATTCCTTAGTAATTAGCACTTTTAAATATTTTCAAAGCATTAGTTAATATTCAATTATTATTAATGTTTATGCAGTAATAACAGTAAATAAAACAACATAGTAAACACAAGAATCTTAGGTGGAAAACACCCTTTGGGTCAAAAACCACTGAACACTTTTCTAATAAATTCTTTAATCTTCAGCCCCAACTGAATTGAAAGCAACAACTTCCTAGAATTCTAGAAAAGCATTCTTCTCTAGCTCCCATTGGAAGGACACCCCAACACCTTGGTTTATTCAGTAGTCAACTGAATGGATGCCCCAACATCCTAGACCAACCTACCACCTTGAAGTGTTCACAGGCTCCAAACTGCAGGCGACTTCATACACCTACTTGGCACCTCCCTGCCACCCTATAATGATTGAAATAAGACAAGACTGTGGATTCCCAAACCAAGGACAACAATCCACGATACAATAATATGTACAATGATTTTCGTGTACTTGACCAAATACCCAATCACTCTATGACCTGCAACCCAACCATGGCATCATCCCAACAATGACTCCTATACCTCCCAACACTGCCTCTTCGACTCTAGGCATAATGACTCTTTCACAAATGAATCTTTTACAATCTTTACAATGATGGCTCTTTTACAATTTTACAATGATGACTCTTTTACAACTTTACAATTATGACACTTGGCCTTCACACTTCTTCACAATATACAGATGGTTGTCATGTCTTCAGAGGATGTCCTGCTGCAATGCTTCCTTTGATTTGATACTTCTACTCTTGAATTCTTGCTTGAAGTTGTACTTGAATCTTCTTTTACCTTCATGCCAAATTTTTCAGGTGAAATGAATCCCAAAACAAAACAAAATACCCTTCAACTGACCTCTACCTGCAAAACACATGTAAGTGCATAATAATGAATAAATACAAATCAAAATTACAATGAGTACTTGAAGTGTGCTTGTCACTTTTGTTGTTGACTTGTTGCAGTAGGACAAAGGTTACCACTCTTGATATAGGCCTTGACTCTATGCAAGACTATATCCAAAACTAACCTAAAGATATTACAATAAAACCTGCTGATATACCCTAGACCTGTGATGGACCAAGTTCTAAGTACAACAACAGAGACTCTTCTATCAACTATGACAAGACAAGTAACATGAAATTACAACATCATATATATTTAGCAAACTTGGTGTAGCATCAAGAATATGTAGCATCAAATGTGTAGTATCAAGAATAGGACATCTGAAATGTGGTATCAAGACTAGCTGTGACATATAGAGACATAGAGATATAACTGAGAATATGTATGTACTTATGTTGTCTTGAAAAAACATATGTTAGTGATGATACTCATATTTCAAATGTAAACACTAATCACACATACCTTGTTGTAGGAGACTTACCCTTGATTGTTGATGTGTGGTCTTTAATGCAGTGATCCTTGAATGCATGCTTCTTCTTGCCTTCTAGGAGCTTGATATTGAATATGTTGTATCTAAGTAATTTCGGATCTCCAGGGTCTAACATTTTGTCTTGTGTTAGCTCTCTCAGTCCCCTTTCTAACCCCATAGGTCTGATCAAGATTGGATTCTTCAAGAAAGAGTTATGCCCAATCTCCCACGATGACCTGATTATAGATTGGTTTAGTAGAATGAACTTGTACGAAGTTCCACGTGTCACTGTTGCGACCTTCGGCCCTAAAAATGCTACTAAAAAAACTACAGTCTATCGTATTTTTTTTAATAATTACGAAATTTGAATCCAATTCTCAGAGACAAAGTTATGAAGGTTTTCCCAACATCACCCATTTGACATGGAATTCGTGAGCCTGCAAAAACCATAAATTCCTCAGATCATGTCTCCAAAAATATAGTGAACCAAGATCTGAAATTCGGTCACGAGGTGCATCAAGATTTCGGCTCAAATGGATTTTAATTTTAGCTTCTAAAGATTCTCAAAAAACATTTATAGTGAAAATTCCATGATTACCTGTTTGAAGCCACAAAATCTCTACTAGAGGAGGATATGAGGGTCATTATTTATATGAATGTCTTGAGTTGAGAGGGCCCTCAACAAGTGAACATTGGAGGGACTTTAGGAGATTTTATTATTATTATTAATTATTGACTATTCAATGACCACAACCAATTATGAGTGCCATGCCACAACCCCATAGGGTTTTAGCCCACTA
>APFE030405048.1:39065-92220 GCA_000404065.3 Pinus taeda
GGGTTACTAACTTCAAACATGAATATCTCTCAAACCGTGAAGAATTACTTGGCATGCCATATGTCAACGGAAACATATCGATGAGTAATATCCATATAGAAGATCCTTGACTTAGAATGGAGTAATTTTTCAAGTCAAAATGCCCATGCAATATCTGGGTAGCCCCTTGTGATGCTTGGGTTGACATGAATGACAACCACTCATCAACAATCTCCCCCTTTGACATTAATGGAAACACAAGTACTCCCCTTGTGATCATGCCACCTCCTCCTATTGCCTTCTCTCCCCATTTGTCATCAATGGAAAAGGGTAACTCCCCTTGACAAACATCCATCCTGCAAACCTGTACACACCTCAACTCCCCCTTTCTACTTGAGTAGATAAGAGAAAGAGTCTAATGAAAACTTGGGAGAATCCCAATCTTTTGTCGAAGATACTCAAATGCTTCACGAGGTAATGGTTTGGTAAAGATGGTAGTAATTTGTTCCTTTGTGCCAACATATTTAAGCTTGATATTCTTTTCAATGACTCTCTCTCCAACGAAATGATATTTAATCAAAATGTGCTTCATTTTGGAATGCATCACAGGATTCTTGGAGATACTGATGGCATTGGTGTTATTGTAAAAGATGGGAATAGGCTCATTAAACTTAACTTGAAGATCTTGTAAGGTTTTCTTCATCCAGAGAACTTGAGTACAACAAGCTGCTACCACGATGTATTTTGCTTCCATCGTGGATAATGAGATTGAAGACTACTTTTTACTTAACCATGAGATAAGGAAACCACCTAGGTATGACGTTTTTCCATTGGCACTCTTACGATCATCAACACTTCCTACCCAAGATACATCTGTATAAGCTTGGATGACTAGATCATTTCCTTTGGGATACCATGGACCATATTCTCTTGTGCCCTTAATATATCAAAGAATTATTTTGACGACAATGATATGTGATTCTTTTGGTGATGCTTGGAATCGTGCTACTTGTCCAACTGCCTGCATCACATCTGGCTGGGAGACTGGCACTTATAAGAGACTACAATCATGGATCTATACAACCTTTGGTCCACATCCGTTGATGAATCTTCTTGTAACTTGTTACCATGGGGGTAAGGATAAGCTTGCAATCTTCCATCTTGAATTTCTTGAGAATTTCCTTGATGTACTTGATTTTATATATGAATATTCCTCTATCCTGTTGAGATATCTTGATAATCGTTAGATTGTCTTGATCCACTTTCACATAGAGATTGCTTGTCAGTGCTTCCTTTCTTGAATCTGTAATCTTCAACTATTCTTCTCCCCCTGAACATGTGATGAGACTATCATCTTGTTCAAACTACCTGTCTGACAATCGTAGGCTTGTGTCATATACTGTTGCATAGAATTCTCATCTTCAAATTTCTAGGAGTCGATAAGTTGAATTGTTTAGAAGAGTGTGTTATTTAATGGACCATCTTGACTAGAGTCATTAACTAAAGTAGCTTCTGATTCCTCATAATCTATTACAAATCATGAAATCATAACTATTGGGACCTTATTTTCGGGTTTTTTTGCTCATCTTGTACTCGTTCATCCTATACTTGTTTTCCTTTCGAAACCTTCTTATTCTTGTCATCAAGATTTTCATTCATGGATGATTCCATATTGTACCTAAAATTACGAGCTATGTATCCATAGTTATGACATTTATAACATTCAATATTATTCATAGAATATTTTGTTTGGTGTTTATCTCGTGATATTGCAAATTTTCTTCTAGGGTTTTGCCGATAATAGTTGTATTTGTCGGGAACTTCACAATCCCTAGCCATATGTCAAAAATTGTTACATTTGTAACATTCAATATCATCTCTCAAATGATCAAATTTTTTGATATTATGTCGAGTTCTGGAGTATCCATTTCTGAAGGATCTCCTAGAATTATATTCATTCCAAACATACATGTGACATTCTGCAGCTCTATGTCCAAACCTTCCACATGAATAACAATGACCATAAGAGATAGGTTGTTTCTTGGGAGGAAATATTCTTCGAGGAATTGTATTCAAAGGTTCTTCCTACGAGTCTTGACCTCTTGATTTAGCTGAGAGATCTATCTTCTTGGTAGATTTTTCATATCCTTCTTCTTCAATTGTCATAGAAGGACTCGACTTCTTTTTGAATTTTTCTTTGTAACCAAGACCAATCTTGTCATTTTATGATTGTTGGTTGCTGATAAGTTCATCCAAATTCTTTGAACTATTGGCATAATTTTGATTTTTTTTTCCATTTTTTACTTCCTTTCATAGAGCAACTATTTCAGCTTCCAATGCTTCTCTTTCCTTGTTTGTTTTCTTTAATTATTTTATGAGAGATTCTTCAAGTCACTTGTATTCTTCAACCTTGATTTTAAGGTTGAGGAATTGTTCTCTTTTTGTCTTCAATTTGTGTTCAAGAGAGTTAACATGCTTCTTCTCGGCTTTGAGCTATTTGATAACCCTGATCACTTCATTTTTAAATTTAACCTCAGTCATTTCTTCTTCTCCATCTCCTTCTTCGTTAGGTGCTTCTTGCTTATTGTTCTTGGCCACAAAAAATACTCTTCCTTTGAATTCTTCTTCATTGTCACTGTCTTCTTCGAATGAGGAACTATCTTCATTGATGAAGAAACTTTTCTTAAACCATTTCTTCTTTCCTTTCTTGTTGAACTTCCTAGGACCTTTCTTTCCATTCGTAACAACCTCATTTTTGTGAGGACATTTGGCTACAAAATTCCCAACTTCACCATAGTAAAAACATATTAATGGAAGTTTGCCTTTGAATTTTCTCGTACATGTTCTCATTTTTCGTGTGAAGCAGGTGAATTATTTATCTGAGATTTCTTCTTCATTTTCTTCCTTTTCCTTATCCTTACAATTGCAAGTTTTTCTTTCAGAGTTTGCTTGTCCTTACTATTCTTCTTGGATGCAACAAATCTTGTGTATAAGTGAGATGTGCCATCCTATTCTTCAATCCTCATTTCATATGCCGTAAGAATTCCATGCAATTCATCTATTCTGAGATTGGTTAGATTCAATCTATCTTCCAAGACAAATACCTTAGGGTTAAATCTTGCTAGCAAGTTTTTGAGGATATTTTGGACAACAATTTTCATTTCAACAGGTTCTCCTAAACCTTCCAATGTATTTGTTGTTTCATCAACACACTAAAATTATGCAGCAATATCTTTGTCTTCCCTCAATTTTGAGTTTCTCAAATTTTTCCCTGAAAATTTGAAGCTTTGCTTCTTTCACCTTTGAGTCACCTGCATATATATTTTCAAGCTTGCCCCATACCTCTTTAGCAGTTTTTCAGCTCAATACCTTAAGGTAAACATATTCAATAAGCCCACTGATAATAATATCTTTAGCCTTTTCATCATATACCATATTTTTCTTACCTTGTTCATCCTGGGTCGGTGTGAAGCGTTTGTCAACTATTTCCCATACTTTGTATTCTTGCGCTAGCAAATGAACTCGCATTCGTCTACTCCAAAGTGCATAGTTATTTCCATTGAACAAGGGAACTCTATTATTAATATACTCCATGATCTCCTTCCAGCTATTAGACTGCTATTGAAGGAACCAAGCTTTGATACCAATTGTTGGAAATACTGGGGGGGGGGGGGGTTGAATCAATATTCCTTAGCAATTAACACTTTTAAATCTTTTCAGAGTATTAGTTAATCTTAAATTATTATTAATTTTTATGTAGTAATAAGAGTAAATTAAAGAACGCAATAGACACAAGAATTTAAGGTGGAAAATCCCCTATGGGTCAAAAACCACTGAACACTTTCTAATAAATTCTTTAATCTTCAGTCCAAAATGAAATGAAAGCAAAAACTTCCTAGAATTCTAGAAAAGCATTCTTCTCCATCTCCTGCTGGAAGGACGTCCCAATGCCCTAGTTTCTTCAGTAGTTAACTGAATGGATGCCCCAACATCCTAGACCAACCTACCACCCTGAAATGTTCACAGGCTCCAACATGTAGGCAACTTCATACACCTACCTAGCACCTCCCTGCCACCCTATAATGACTAAAATAAGACAAGACTGTGGATTCCCAAACCAGGGACAACAATCCACGATACAATAAGATGTACAATGACTTTCGTGTACTTGAACAAATACCTAATCACTATATGACTTGCAACCCAACCATGACATCATCCCAATAGTGACTCCTATACCTCCCGACACTTCCTCTTCGACTCTAGGCAGAATGAATCTTTCAAAAATGACTCTTTTACAATATTTACAATGATGACTCTTTTACAATTTTACAATTATGACTCTTTTATATTTGAATCTTTTACAAATTTACAATAATGACTCTTGGCCTTGACACTTCTTCACAATATACAGATGGATGTAATGTCTTCAAGGGATGTCCTACTACAATGCTTCCTTTGATTTGATAATTATGCTCTTGAATTCTTTCTTGAAGTCATACTTGAATCTTCTTCTACCAGCATGCAAAATTTTCCTGGCGAAATGAATTCCAAAACAAAACAAAATACCCTTCAACTTACCTCTACCGACAAAAGACCTGTAAGTGCATAATAATGAATAAATACAAATTAAAATTAAAATGCGTACCTGAAGTATTCTTGTCACTTTTGTTGTTGACTTGTTGCAACAGTAGACAAAGACTCCCACTCTTGACATAGGCCTAGATTCTATGCAAGACTATATCCAAAACCGACCTAAAGATATATACAATAAAAATTGATGACGGACCCTAGACTTGTGATGGACCAAGTTCTAAGTACAACAATAGAGACCATTCTATCAACTATGACAAGACAAGTAACATGAAATTAAAAAAAAAAAATATTTAGCATACTTTGTGTAGCATCAAAAATATGTAGCATCAAATGTGTAGTATCAAGAATAGGACATCCGAAATGTGGTATCAAAACTAATTGTGACATATAGAGACATAGAGATATAACTGAGACCCTGTATGTACTTACATTGTCCTGCAAAAACGTATGTTAGAGATGATACTGATATTTCAAATTTAAACACTAATCATACATACCTTGTTGTAGGAGACTTACCATTGATTGTTGATGTGTGGTCCTTACTACAGTGCTCCTTGAATGCATGTTTTTTCTCACCTTCTAGGAGCTTTATATTGAATCTATTATATCTAAGAAATTTTGGATCTCCAGGGTCTGAAATTTCACCCTGTGGTAGCCCTCTGAGTCCTCTTTTCACCCCCACAATTTTGATCAATATTGGATTCTTAAAGAAAGAGCTATGCCCAATATCCCGCGATGACCTGATTATAGACTCGTTTAGTAGAGAGAACTTGTACGAAGTGCCATGTGTCACTGTTGAAATATTCAGCACTAAAAGCACTACTCAACAAACTAAAATCCGTCTGGTTTCTATGACTATTTAAGAAATTTGGATCCAATGCTCAGATAGAAATTTATGATTATTTTCCCAACGTCACCTGTTTGACATGGAATTTGGGAGCTTGCAAAACTTTAACTTCCTCATACCATGTCTTCGAAAATGTAGTGAACCAAGATCCAAAATTTGGTCACAAGGTTCATCAATATTTCAGCTCAAGTTTGTTTTAATTTCAGCTTTTTAAGCTTCGCAAAAAAATAAAATTATAGCGAAAATTCCACGATAGCTTGTTTGAAGCCACAAAATCCTTACTAGAGAAGGATATGAGGGTCATTATTTATATGAATGTCTTGAGTTGAGAGGGTCCTCAAAAAGTGAACATTGGAGGGATTTTAGGATAATTATTATTATTATTAATTAATGAAAATTCAATGAACACAACTAATTATGTGTGCCATGCCACAACCCCATAGGGTTTTATCCCACTAACTAGGGTTACTAACTTAAAACATGAATATCTCTCAAACTGTGAAGAATTACTTGGCGTGCCATATATCAACGGAAACGTCTCAACGAGTAGAATCCATACAGAAGATAATTGACTTATAATAGAGTAAATTTTCAAGTCAAAATTCCCATGCAAGTTCGGGGTAGCCCCTAGTGCTACTTGGGTTGACATCAATGACAACCACTGATCAACACACGCTGTTTTCATTTCGCTGATGTATTTGTTAGAATTTCCTGTCCATAACATAAACATAGCCATATTTGTAACACATAATATCAAATATTATCCACACAATACTAAACTCATAGATCTTTCAGGGCTACTCTACTCACTTGATACAAGGAATATGTTCATGCCATTCACCTGTATAAGCAATCATTCCTCTACAAGAATGATCTCTCACAACCCTATTAAACAATGAAATACATAAATACATATGTACATATAAACATTAGCATAAAGCAATCATGATCCTTGACGACCCTAATAGACAACGACATACGTACATACATATATACATATATAAACACTAAAATAAAGCAATCATGATCCCTGACGACCCTAATAGACAACGACATACATACATACATATATACATATATAAACACTATCAGAATCATAATCACAACACAATTACCAAATATCATAAGGTCAAGGTTAAGAGAACTCCTTTTATTTGTGCACAACATGCACAAGATTGAGAACAATAGTTCCCAACATAACCTAGGCATCCGAAGCCTCAAATCCATTTAATTTACCTTTCCTATTACCATTTCCATGACTATCCTACCACTATCCATTTATCCTAATGGACCCAACTAATCCAACTGACTATCATATTCTTGCCTTCAGCTACCCTTTACTCACACACTGGGCTTCATCCGAGTCTTACATTACCTGTTGGGTTTCATTAAGCTCTCCCTAAGCTCCATTAACTTTCCCCAACCAGTTCCCAAGACCCTTAAAACATAAAATAAAAGAACAATAAACAAACAAGATGAAAACCATGGAGAACCAATAGAAATATGACATCACAACCAAAGTGGCATGGCCATGCACTAGACACAATCAAAACCGCAATTCAAATAAAAACAAATCACAAAATATCGTAACCACAAAAATAACAACAAACACTCCCATGGTTCCCAGTGCTTCCAAATCAAAGTTCATCCCGAGCCTTCTTCAAGATATACGACAGTCTCTTTTTCCATGCAACTCCCTACATCATACTTTCATAAACACACAACTGTCAGTGCATAAATAAATATAACAATAAATCAATTACCTTACCTCGTTGTACTGAGTACACTGGCCTGTAAATGAACGTACATATATCATCTCTCAAGGGATTCCAATTCCTTGACAGATCTAGCCACAACTAGAAACCAAGTGTTATACATTTCAAATACATGTTCATGAATATAGCACATATCCACATAACATTAGACAAAATAAATGTTAAGAAGACTTCCTGTATTCATGCAAAGCACTCATTCATTTGCAATTGTGGTATCCAAACATAGCCCAAGGAATTCTCACACAATTCCTTTCTTTTACCTTTTTCCTTTTCTGCAATTGAGTCATATTATGTGTTATCACATCACCCAACTATTAGTTATGTAAACAAATCAATTGTTACCTTGTTATGCTAATGCCAAGCATGTTTCATTGCAACTATTCACACATGTTGGTCCAATGTTCTAAAGATCAATACATCATGTCTATTAATTTGAAATCATCCTTTACCAATACTAACAACCATGTCATAATATGCAATCAAATCACAATCATTAATCATAATACTAAAACTAGCACCCACTTGCACTCAAGTGCATATCAGCTGCCTCAACACATATTGTGTTAGCACAACCGTCCTAAAACAATATCATTCCTTCATGCAATCTTATAGACACATACTCATGTCATGTAATTAATCAAATATTCAAACAAGATGTAAAAATACCATGTTAGATAAACCAAATAGGTGACATAATCAAACTCATACCTCAATGTATCTCAGGGGAGGCTATCACATCTATGCAAGTCAATCCAGATTAGTACAATACCACAAATATATTGAATCACACCTGCATATCATAAACATAACCATTTGCATAGGCCAATCCGAATTAACATGATACATATAACATCAATATCTTAGATGTAATGACCATAATCATCATGCATATGAATGCAATGCATATAATAATAAGTTACTATCATTCATGAATATCTGACGCATGTGCATATGACTGCACTGATTAACTAACATCTGTCATGCATGTATCCATAACAACAATAGAATGACAAACATGTATATAACCATAATACATATAAAAACTATTAACCAACTGTTGATGGTGTTGGACCCACCAACATGTCAGGGGATCTCCCCAGTAAGAAGTCCCAACTAGACCTCAGACTATTTGGTGTAGGAGTCCCAACAGTGGGTTGTACTATATCGCCTTGACCGCGGTTGCACACAGAGGTAAGTAATATGTCCTTGTTGGTAGCAAGGGTGTTCCATGCGCAACAAGCCAAGGAAGGTGCATGAATGGTCCTAACACACAAAAGGCGGGGTGAGTGCACCCCTTGGAAACTTGTGGAAACACGTGGCTTGAAAGGGAACACACAAGCGAAGATGCATCACAAATTGGAAGGCAGGTGAACCAACAATCCAAAGTGATGGTTAAACCAATAACAATCTCAGTAATATTCATACATACATATACAAAAAGAGTCTATACATACATGCTTAAGCAAACAATTACATATATCATTAGAGTAACCAAGATAGCTAAAATACATTAACAACATATGCATCAAATGTGTTGGATCTGTTATATTAAGAAGTGAAAGTTCCAATCATACAGTACAACCATGACTAACCACTAGTCTCGATAACAGAACGTTACAGTCACTACTGCCTGCTCCTCCAAAGAAATGTACTAGCTCTGCACTGTGGAGAAGTCAAGGCTCATTACAATATGCTCTAAGCTTTCTTTAAGATACTCCTATTAGAAGCTTGGATGCCCAAAAGCCTCTATAATGAGTTATGAGGTTCTATAAATAGAAAAGGTTGGGGTGACCCTTGACATTCCCCTTTGTGACTGTTCACCTACCCTCATGACTCTTCAAATACTCTATGACTATTACATTCAACTATCAACATTTGGACTTTCACTTTACAAGATTTTACATACAATATGCACATGTACCCATGTGAGACAAAATAGCTTGAGAAAGCCATGCAAGACATCACTAAGAATCAGACAACTGTGGGAAGACCAACTCTTCGACATCCTCGTGATGGTCGATGGTGGTGAACTAATGCCAATCTTGGTAGTCCATGGTGGTGTCCACAAACTCTTTGGTGACATATTTCTGGAAATGAACTCTTACCTCTGTTACATCCGGGTACACTGATTTGGCTCCTCTATCCATATCGTCTAATAACATATGCATCATCGTCTTGAGTGTGGCCAGACCAATGAAATACTGATGCATAGTGTCTGCACTGTTTGGAAAGTCTGCGCTAGTGGCTATGTGCATCAACTCATCAAAGTACATGTCCAGCTCCAGTCGGAATTGATTCTTTGTCTTTGCCTCGATGAGTGTCCCAATGGATGGGATCACATGTGCATGCACAACAACATCCATGCTTCTTAACACCCATTCATGGGAGGCCTGCGAACTAGTCATGAGTTTCAGGAGATGCTCATAGTTCTGGACCTAACTCCAGATGCGTGCCTTCAATTCTACCACCTTGGGCTTCATTAACTTGGGCAAGTGTAATGGGGCTCCATTGTATCTCATTGTCCATGTTCGCATACAGTCAATGGTAGTGTGCAAATCTGACAAGATCCATGTTCTCTTAACACAACACTACTACCAACTGTTGAGATGGATGACTGACTTATGCATGGTGACAAATCTGGAATACAACATTCACATGAATGTCTTGAAGGATGATACTTCATTCATTATTTTTCTCTTCAAATCTGCTCTCGTGGATGCTGTAACTTCTTCTCCTACCTGCTTGGATGTCTATAACTCCTTAGCCATTCGCTCATCCTCTGCTATCAAGAAGCGAACACTCGATTTGGTGGCTTCGACATATGCTCTAGTAACATCGGCCAATGCTATTGGATGCTTGATCATGTTAGATACGACCACTCACTCTTCAAACTGCGTAGGAGATGCATGGAAATCTAGAGTATTCAATCTGCGCGATTTCCGAACTCTATGTTGCGACTCGTCGAATGATATGTTTTTCATCTCTGCTTCTGGATTGTCTTCAAGGATCTTAGTATCTCCTTCGTTTCTCATGACTTTCTCTACTTCCAGATCTGGTGAAGCTGGTGGGTCAACCTCTTGGTTGTAAGGCATGACGTCAATATCCTATTATGACTCTGGCTACTGTATCTATTCAATCTCTTGAGCAAAGTCATGCTCTTGTGATTTCTCACCCTGTCTGCTTTATGCCAGCAACTCGAATGAGTCTACAACCTGTATGGGTGCAGTTTCATCAATCTATGCATGCTGCGCGTCCTGCTGTGTCTGTCCCTATTGTGCTTCCTTCTCCTATTTGGGTAGCTCTTGTTCTTCTCGAAGTTGTTGCTTCAACTCTTGCAACTCCGTCATTGTATCCTCCATCCTTTGTTTCTATCTTTACCTTTGCGTGTTCCTCCTATCACGTTGTCACCTTTTCGCCTCAATCTTCAAAGCTGCTTTCTGCACAAGTGGGTCTGCTTTGAACTTGTAGCTTTGTTATGCCTTTTCACTATCAACAACTTTCTCTTTCCTTTGTCATACGCAAGTACATTACCCTCTACTGTTGCTGATGATGGTGCTCTCCTAGATGTTGCTTCACGCTGTTTCGCTAACCATTCCACAACTATGCCGACTGGTTCATTGAGCTTGGAGAAACTGTGACAATATCTCCATGGGTCTTCCTTAACCCAATGACATATACTTTGGATCCAAGGAAATTTCACTCTCGCACAGTGGAACTTTACAAAGCAATGCGAGTCTTATGGATTGAAACTTCTGGTTCCAAAAGTAAATCTTTTGAACTCTTTTGTCTCAGCATCAACATGGTTGAGAATTCGTATCTCATACAACTTGATTCACAAAGGAAGAGTGGGCCAGGGTGCGTTCTTCTTTTGATGCAGTCAAGCTGACAATCCTATCAAGATGTGGTATGACACTTCTTGCATGATGAGATTGTCCATGGCAAGCTTCAGTAAAACATGCAAAGGCTTCTCCATGTTGTACATCCGTATGGAGGTTCCAAGAGGTGAGGCATACCAATCCTCTATGTTGATCAATGCCTCCATTATTTCCTGTGACATACAAGGTGGATCCTATTGGCTTGATGGGCCTTGACCCAAGTTCAACATTTATTAGCCAAGCAAATCCCTTCACTATAGGCGGTTTCGGCATCAATTCGTAGAGCGTGGAATAAATTCTCACTCGAAATAGTATGGAGGAATGCAGGAACCAAGTTTCCACACCCTCAGATGACAGTGATTTCGCTTTATACCCTAATCCTTCCTTCACGCAAATCGATAAGCCTTTTAGGGCTTATCAATATACTTCCCTCAGTCATCCTCTAGACCTTCGTGAAGGTCTACGACTATCTTTCACGTACACTAAATAGGTGATTCAAATACTTATGCGCCTCTGTAATTACTCTTACTGCTATATTTACCGATATTAGCTTAAGTAGTGGAGAACTTCAACATGCATTATGATTATCTTCACATAAACATATATTCTTACTTGCGTTCATATAACAAAGTAAAACACAGATTCACACATTAATACAACATTAAATCATAAACCTAGTATTCAACATAACATAATTGCATGCATTCATAAAGAAGTAAAATAGCTCATACACAAGCAATTCCAGAATAATTCTCTTTATTGATGTTCAGATCTCCTTTACAAACTCCAACTACCCTAGGCATATAGCTGCAGGGGTCCGCGCACTCAGCTGTGGACTTATACCCTAGGCCTCTGTGCACATAGCTGCAAAGCCTCTTTCCTATGCTAAGACTCTTCCCTCTTAGCTCTCACAGATCCATTACATCAATGAATCTTCAAAACATATCTTAACTGCCCTACCAAAAATTGCCTTAAACTCTTCTAAGACTTCCATTTTTATACACTCCCATGGTCCGCGGACCAAGGGTGGATCTCATAAAGCTGTCACAAGCTACATAAACAAAGGGTGGAAACCCTTGATGACTCTATACATCCTTGCACTCTGCGACCACAGAATGTGGAGACTTTACATTCTTTATACAAAACTTGGGCCTTTAACCCCAAAACTTGGGCTTTTAACCCCAAAATTGACCCTAGGGACCCGTTCCCAATAGGGCCCCAACACAAATCTGGTGACTCACCCCTAAGTCACTCTACTGGTGCGGATATCTTGTCATGAAGACCTCCCAACTCCACCTGTACTACTGCAACCTCAATGGTACACTATGTCGCCGCCTGCTTAACCTGCTCAACCAGCTGCTCCGTCACTAGTTCTGTTCTATCTGCCTGTATTTTCTATTGTGTATCCTACAGAATAGCGAATTTTCCTTCAATCGTGGCCATGAGAACATAGGCTTCATCTAGACAAGGCCCCAATCTAGCCTTCAGTACTGCCTCCTTGCGCTTTGCTGCTTCCACTTGTTCCTTCAATGCCTTTGCTTCCTACAGCTTTACCAACCTCTGTGTGATGGAGATGGTGCATTCTGTCACTTTGACCTTGTCATACTTCTACTGCAGTTCCCTTGCATCTATTTCTAGCTACTTCATGTTGGGATCTTCTTGCAAGCTAGTAACTACTTCGAGCGAATGCTCGAAGAGCGAAGTGTAATCCTTTACTGGGCAACTGCATCCTTGACAGTTGCCTCATGCTTCTCTCTGAATTTTGGTGGAGTTGAAGGCTAGGCCCTCAACTCAAGCTCTGTGATCTTAAGGTTCAACTCAAACTGAAACTTAGCCAGATCTGTCCTTGCGTTGCACACAATTGCAGTGAGCTTTCGAATTCTAGCATTGGTGGATGCATCTTCTGTGATATTCAACTCTAGAACAATTATGTAGGCCTCAGCTACTACATCTACAGTGAACTCATTCTTCTTGTGATATTCTTAAGGAGATAATTGTGGAAGTATTTTCTACGAACATATGGGCATTGTTGACCTTCTACCTGCTGATCACATTTAGTGCGCACTGCTCTTTGGCCTGAAGTTCCATGATCACACCATCTTGCAGGGTGTGAAGGGATTCACTTGGTAGCATGGACAAGTTCAACCTAACCTTCTTTAGAGTGTTGATGGTGGCCTTGTCAGCTTCCACTTCTATGGCCAATGCTCCTTCCGGTAGCACGATGGCCCAGGGATCCAAGGAGCAGACCAACTCCACTACTTCTAAGGTCCCAGGAGCAAAGATAGTTGATGCCATGCTGTGCTGTCCGACACTGGTCTGCACTTGAGTGGCCTGTATCTGCAGCTTACACAGACTTGTCTGAATGGCGACCAAGGCTTTCTTCTGTTACTATTCAAACTATTGCAATAGTTCTGCGGTATCATCCCTCACCATGTCCCTGATATCATCCAGATCACCTTCAATCAAAGTGAATGGGTCAAGTGATGATTTGTTGGCCTTGGATTTATTCTGCGGCGTTGCTTTTTCCTGCTCCCTAGTGCGCTTAATCCAGAATGGAGTAGTCTTCAGGTCCGCACCTCCCTATCCTGGTTGCTTCTCTTCTTCCTCCATTTGGAACGAAGGAGACTTCTGACTTCTATCAGAGTCACACTCTTCCTATTCTTCTTCTTCCTTTGCTTGCTTCTTAGGAGCATGCTTTCCTTTAGCTTTGTCTTCAATCTCCTTTTTTATTTTGTTGGCCAACTGCTACATCTTCAACTGTGCCTCTTCCTTCTTCTCCTTCGCGTCAGACTTACTAGTCCTAGCTGACAAGTTTGAGGCCTTGCCCCACTCTGATGGCCAACTCTCTAGACCACTGCGATTGCATCGTCCATTGCCAAGTATGGAAGATCATACCATTTTTTCTCGGGGTCCTTTTGCGCTCAGATGGAAACACAATGGAAGTTCACTTTGAACTCCACATGTCCTGACAACTGCTCAAAGATAGTTGGGATAGCCTCGGCTTGCAGTTTATCACAGCGCGGATGCTTGCCTCCATCAACACCCAAAATATTTTAGCGTCCTTGAACCTCACATCGTCCTTGGTGGCCCAGAGAGAAGTGAACTTCACTGCTTCTAGTAGATCTGATGCGACTAGAGGAAACTGGCTATCCTCCGGTAATTCCCATGAAACTAGCATAATTGATAACAATAACCAAGAGTAGTGAAAGGTTTTACTCTGGTCTTGTGCTTCTCTGCAGTTTGAGAGGAACTCACCGCAAAGATAGTGCACCCAATTAAATTGTATGCCCTCTGCACACTGAGCTGATAATGACACAACTAATGCCAACACTTCATCTGCGCGACACATCCTCATTATTTTCATAGCCAATATCTGGGTGGCGACCTTAACCGTAGGGTTGGTTATGTTATAAATTGAGTATCCGCGTGGTTTATTGGCGAGCTTCAATTTGTCCTTCATTCTCACGTTAAGGTCGCACTCACCTGTCTTTCTGCCAAATTCCATGGCTGGATTCAACCTTGAATGTGGTAGCAATGTGACTCTATGGATCAACATATTTGTGATGGGTATCGGTTCTTCTAACCACAGGAACCCATTGTGCACTAAGCATAGCAACTGCTTAATCACCATTAAGGTTATGGGAGTATGGTGTTAATGCGTCATCCATAACATGTTTAACAGTCCTATCTTGTCCACCCTTTTAATCCATTACGCAGCTCTAGTGCGGTAACACTAGAATATTTATAAAACACACGAGTTAGTCACCAAGTGGGGGAATCGCTCTATGTCCACCAAGTCCCAATCCTCCAGCTTGAGAGTGGGAATTCGTGCCAAGAGCAGTCCTTCAAATGTGATTTGGTTTGGCAACAATGGGTATTTAACATAAATTTCCCTTCATCCAGGTCCTTTGACACCTTCACCTTACTCTGGCATGGAGGGATGTACTCGGGTAGATTTGAGATATGGTCTACACCCTCAATGTCAATGTCCTCTATGCCCATATCCATATCTTCGACACTCTCCTCAGATTCTAAGTCTACCACCTTGCCTTTCTCCTATGCAGCGAGCTTTTTCTTCTGGTTCTTTCTTGGCAACTCGTGCACCGGATGTGTTGCTTTCTGCTTATCCTTCTTTGTCCTGGGACCCTCTTTGGTCAGTGTAGGCCTCGACCTGGGTGACCTCTACGATTTTGGCACCTTTGTGGGCACTTCTACACTTGCAATCTCAGGGGAAGCTCCCTCAGATGCCATTAATCCTCCAGCACTTGCGGTTTAAATGGGCACTGACATGAGTATAGTAAGAAGCTCTTGGGTTGTTTTAGGAAACTTTTCAAATACTGAACTAGCCACCAAAGCCTCGAAATTCTCAAAGTTCATGCACGCCTGGTAGCTCGACACCTCAATTCTCAGAATGCAAAGTGTTTTTCATTGGGAGTCCATCTGTAATTTATAGGTAAATTAAAATTTGAATCAGACTGTTCCCTCCAAAATCTGCTCATAAATTCTAGATTGGAGGTAGATTTTCAAAGATCTCACACTTAAATTCTGACTTAAATGATGCCCTCCCTCTCCACTTAGTCATTTTCTCAATGTCAAATCATGAACATTGACTATAACGGTCACTTAATGGCTACCCTGCGTGGTCTATCCTTCTATAGTGCATCTCCCTTCATGTTTCAACCGCTACTGTGAAATTCCTCCCTTCCACACAATCCCCCAATCACGTAGCTCTACAACCCGGGTAGTGTAGTTTGTAGTCCCGTGCCTCCTTTTAGCTACCCGGAGCGCTAAGACTATGCCTCCACTGTATAGCCATCTAGCTGGATCCCTGGTGTATGGCTTCAATCAGCTTCCATTTACCTTCCCTAGAAATGGATCTCTGTTAAACTTCACGAATTGAACTACTCCACCATTGGGAATCTCCTTGATGACATTTGGCCCCAGTGAATGCATCTGAAATTTCCCTGGAAATTTGTCAAACTTACTGTGATATAATAAAATCAGATTGCTTACCTTGAAGGTGTGTAGTTTGATATGTCGATCGTGCCATGCCTTTTCTCACTCCTTTTGAACTTGCAGATGGAATCCAGCCAAAAATCTATCCTCTTCCAGCTCTTTCAACTACACGAGCCTCTCTTCCAGGGTTCTACGATTCGCCATTCCAATGAATGCCACTATGCATAGACTAGGTACAATGTACTCCATTGGCATCAAAGCTTCTATTCCATAAACTAGTTTGAAAGGAATTTTTCCAATCAAAGTTTTGTAAGTCGTTCTGTAAGCCCATAGCATCGTGGGTATGCATATATCCCAACCATTCCTTTGTGCATTGCAGACTTTTATCAGTGTGTTCTCCAATATTTTATTAAACTCTTCCATCATCCCATTAGCTTGTGAGTGATATGGCATACTCTTGTGATGATAACCTAGAACTCCTCCATCAACGCACTGATCGTCTCATTAGGGAAATGCGTACTGCGATCGCTCATCAAAATCTTGGGCAACCAAATCTAGTCAATACATACTCAAAGATGAACTTTTTTTCTGTTTCCCCTGTAACCAAATCTAGTCAATACATACTCAAAGATGAACTTTTTTTCTGTTTCCCCTGTACAACCCTTGATAGGCTACGCCTCTGCCCATTTGCTCAAATACTCAGTTGCTGTGGTGATGTATTGCGCACCCCTCTTCTTTCTTGGAGGTTGAATTGGTCCTAAAAAGTCAATCACTCACTTTTTGAATGACTGTAATGACATATACACATTCAAAGGTAGCTCATCACTCCAAAATGGCCTACCCATCCTTTGACATGCATCACATGCCTTACAATAAGCCTTGGAATCCTTATGAAGCATCGACCACCATAGCCCAGCATGTAAAATTTTTTGCGCTATAGCTTTTCTTGCATAATGTCCTCCCATGGATCCTCCATGAGCTTCAGCAAGGATCCTATTTCATTCAAAGTTAGGTACATAACGTTGTAGAATTTCATTTGAGTCCATTTTATATAAACGTCCTGCAATGACAGAAAATTCTACTGTGCACACCACTAGCTCCTTCTTTTGTTGACTAGTATACCCTTTTGGAGCCATCCCCGTCGCCAGGAAGTGTATGATATCTACAAAGTGATTATCTACAACACACATTGCAAAGAGCTACGTGTCAGGCAGTCCTTCCTCCAAATTACTAGGCTCCTCTCCTGTTTCAATGCGCGACAGATGATCTGGTGCTGCATTTAGTCATCCTGGCTTTACAATAACTTCCAAGTCATATTCCTGAAACAAAATCAACCATTTGCATATCTCCCCCCCCCCAACAAAAGCTTGTTAACTAGATACTTCAACACAAAATGGTCTGTATACATATTAAAGTGTCTACCTAACAAGTAGTGCCTAAACTTTTGGAGCATGTACACCATAGCCAACCCTTCGCGCTTTGTTGTAGAATAATTCTTCTCAGATTTCGATAGCTTCCTACTTGCGAACGCTATAGGGTGATCCAATTCTCCCTCACTAGGATGTGTCAGTACTACCCTAAGCACAATACATGGCATGTCCAAATGCACATGAAATTCCTTCTTCCAATCCAGGAAGACTAGGATCAACGCCGTGACCATCTTTTCCTTCAACACATCTAAGCTTTGTTGACACTCTTCATTCCAACAGAACGTAGCATCCTTCTTTAGCAGCTTCTCGATCGGCGTAGTAATCTGGGCATAACTTTTGATGAACTTTATATAGTATCCTGTATGCCACAACATTGCACACAGTTGTTTCACACTTCTTGGTGCCTCCAAATTAATTATAACTGTGATCTTAGCAGGGTCTACCATCAAGTTTTGTCTTCATACCACGTGACCCAGAAATATCCCAAAAGGGACACATAACAAACATTTCTTCAAATTAAGCATGATTTGGTACCTTTAGCATGTATCCAACATCAAGCATAGATTAGCTACATGGCACTTTACCAACCCAAACACTGTCCAATCATCAAAGTATACCTATAGAAACTTGTGAATGAAGTTCTTGAATGCCACAATGACTACATATGAAAATATCACTTACACGTTCTTTAGCCCAAACGGTGTCACATCGCAAAAGTCATCTTACTTGTATCCTCTGGTGTGATTTTGATCTGATGGTACCTAAAGAACACATCAGTGAATGAATATGCTTCCTGACTGCCAACATTATCTAGTACTTCATCGGTAAACATAGTTGAAAAGGGATCATGTATGTAGGCATCATTCAACTTCCTGAGGTCTACGCATATGCTTATTTCATCCTTTTGCTTCTTTTCCTGAACCACTATTGGGCTCACCCAATTAGATTCTTCAACCGGTTCAATAATACTTGCAACAAGAATTTTATCCAGCTCTAAGTGGGACTTCTCTTTATACTTGGGGTTGAGGAGATACGGCCTTTGTTTAATTAGCTTCGCATCTGGTTTCAATGTGATCTTCATGACTCCTAAGTCCCGTATTATCCTAGGGAACAAGTCCTGATCTTCGCAGAGCAATTCAACAACCTTATATACTATTGCATCATCCTTGTAGTCCACAATTTTTGAAAATTTCGGCTCTCTTCTGTCCCGATGTTCACTTGTCTCGTTCTCAACAACATGGTGATATCTGGATTCTCAATTTGTGGTCCTTCAACTTTGCATGACCTTCATTATTTGGGATATTAATGTTCCTCAGGTCTTCATCCTCTTCTTCAGCAGTCGCATTACAACAATCCAATGCGTGGCATAGCTGGGTAGTCCAATTTGGTTGAATTATGTCCAAGGGATCCTGTGGTATTCTGAAGATCACTGCCTTGACTTCCTGCAATTCTTCATCAATACATTCAAATCCATCCTTAACTAAATGTCATTAAGAACCCCTATTGCAAAACATCCCATTCTTCAGTGCAATGGTAGAGCTTCATTTCTAAGTACCATTTCATTGATATTACATCCAAAGTATGACAAAACAGATACTCCCATTTAGGCTGAGGCTCTGTTCCATAGACCTTAGTCCATTTGGCCAGGTGATCACATGGATCATTCCTTCCATCATATATCTTTGTTAGCCGCACTCGTGGGTGACCAAACTGAAATCTCATCATCTTTTTGTACACGCACCAATCATCAAAATTGTCTTTGTGCGTACCCCACGATCTCACAGGCGTAGCACACAATTCCTAATCTAAGGCCTGGAAGTGATGCTTCTCTGGTATTTCCCTCTCAAACGTATCCAAAAATTTATCAATTTTAGTTAAACCATCATAATAAGGAAGATTCCTTACCTCCGATGATACATAGTGCATCGACTTGGTCATCATATTACAACACAACATAGATACTTCATGTAGTCGGTTCTGCTAGTGTTCCAGATCCTCCTCTAAATTTAAACTATAGGAGCTTTCATGGTCCTAGGAAATACGTCCATCCACTGTTAGATTCACCCAATCCTGATCTCGCACCGTTATCTTATAAATCTTGTCCAAGTCATTGTCTCTTTCATAATCACAGATGGTTCAATATAGTGTGGTCCTTCTGCAGGGTCCAGGGGTACTACTACACGAAGTGATTTCTTCTCAAATATCATCTTTCACTTCTTCAAATTGATTACCCCATTCATGTTAGTAGCCCAATCAAACCCAAGGAGCGCAAGGTAGGGATTGTTGTCATCCACAATCTCTATCACTTCAAAGTCAGCTAATGCACTTGCACCCTCAATATCCACTATCACTCCTTGCAATCTTCCCACGGGGATTACTTTCTACTGATTTTCCATCCTTAACTGAATCAGAGACCACTGTAACATAGGTCTCCCCATCCTTTCCCATGTTTGTTTAGGCAGAACATTTGTGTCTAACCCCAGATCTAGAATTACTTGATCCATCTCATATTCTCCTATCTGCGCAATGAGCCTCATCTCACGCCCCGTTCTTGCCTTATGCTTACTAATCTTCTTGACTACATGCAATCCATTAGGATCATTTTCTTTCCCCACACACTTATTTATCAGTTCTTGTAGTCCTTTCACGACCTTGTTGTCGCGTAGCAGCCTCATACAGGTCTCCAAGAAAGTAGTAAGCATGGAAGGGTCCGTTTCTTTAGCTGGTTTATCCTGACTTCCTAAGGTAGGGGCCTTAGCGAAGCTTTTCTTTTCTTCCATAAATGTTTTCCATGCACGATTCAGACCAAACTTGACCTCCTTTTAGGTAGCTTTGCGGGCCCATTCAATTTATTCAAGCTGCTTCCCCTTATCTTTGCCAGTCATCATCCCACTCCACAGCACAATATTTACCTTGGGATCCTCTTTGCGAGGCTTAGCCCTCATCATCTACAGATTCTGAGTTAGCTGTAGAGTTTGTGCCCCCTTTTCATGTATCTTAGCTAGCAATATTGGGCAATATTCAGTTGTGTGCTCGAACTGAGTACAATATCAACATGACAGATGCATCGGATTCGAGAAGTCTTGTGCGTTGTGTCTTGGTCCTCCATAGTTGTAATAAATGACCTCTCCCCGACCTCTACCAGGTTCTCTTCCACCACAGCCTCATCTATGCTCTTGATATTCGCCTCGTGCTCCCCCATCACCTTGGTACAATGGGCATTCTATCCATCATTAACTTGTAACTACGACAATTGTGCTCATCAGGACCCATTGATTGATAGAAGTTGCAAAAGAGATGTTGTAGTGTCTGTACAAATTTCTGCAGCAAATGGCAATTGTCTGTCACATGTTTTCTAGCTACCTGATAGATAGCACACCATAGCATGGGCCTTACACTTGACCCTTCTTGAGCCTCTGGTCTGAGAGGCATTGGTCTTCCTGCTGCAACATAATTTGCAAAGACTGGGCAGTGATCTTTGTCATGCTCCTAGATTTTGCGTTTTAGGCACCAAACTTCTACACACACCTCTGGGCGAACTATTCTATCATACTTCAGACTCTGCAGTTTTAGGAAAAGGTTCTACAATTGCACATGAATCTGCTGAACCCCCAAATTAACATCTTGCATCAGTGTCTCTTGTAGTCTCATCGCAATTTCCAGAGCTTCCACCTGAATCCCAATATTTTGCTGTGATAGTGCAACTCTTAGATGAGGCAGGAGTGAAGCCACAAACCATTTACGGTGCTGCCCATCTATTAGATTCATGTTAGATTCATGAATTGTACACTTTAGTCTCTGATCTAGATCCTAGGGTGTCCTTCTAGGCTTCATCATGATCTCTTTAAATCCCACAATTGATTGCACTTCAGACTTAGGTCTACTAAATTCCTTATTCATGGTGGTTTGAATATCTGCCAATGCATATGTCAGGTTATCAGTGCAGTACTTAATGTACCACGTTAGCACGCATTCCCACAAATAACTAACCAATGTTGCTTTCTTCATTTGATCATCTGTGAGACCCTGAGCTTCCCATGCAGCCTTCATGATGAACCAAAATTGGTCCAGATCCTCATTTCCCAAGCCCTTGAACACAAGTATCTTTACTGAGTTCACCATACTGAATGGTGGTGGAGGTGGTGGTGGTGTAGGCGAAGGTGTATGCGGTGGAGGTGAAGATGGAGGCGATGTGGGTGGATGGGGTATTCGTATAAACCCTTGTCTTATCAACTAAACAACACTCTGCGGAGAAGCCTGTGTTTCTTCCTCATCATCACTCAGAGGAGTTTCAATTAGTGGGCTATATTCAAGGTCTGTTTTCCCTCTATTCCTAAAGACCTTTCCACTTCACGTAGCCCAAAACATCAAGGTAGCTACATAACCTGATTTTCACACAAGAGAATCCTAATCCTGGTATTTAAATACCTTAAATACTTACGTCGCGGCCCCTTGAATAAGCAGTACTCTGCTTTGCGGTAACTGACTGAGGTATCAACCACAAATTCTATCACGAACGTTCCTATGATACATCAAGCCAATGATCGACAATGCATGTGATCTTATCTTCAAAGGATTCTAATCTACACACTAACTCTGGGTCTAGACCATTGGACCATCAAGCCTCCACCTTCCTTGGCCATCTTCCAATTTCGTGATCCACTTGTACAATTCAACCGAGAAGGAACAAAAGAAGATCTCATGTATCTTTGTGTATAGATATCTGTCTAACCACTGTTCTTTCATAAATCATAGATTCCTATTCTCTTGTGCTGCGAATTTGTGGATTTTTCTATCCAACCAGTCTTCAATCTCCTTCTTAGTTGGATTCCAGTGATGCAACATCACACATCTCTTCCTGTAGATCTCATTTTCGGCAACAGAACCATTTATTGGCTTGATGGGCCCTGGCCCAAGTTCAACATTAATTAGCCAAGAAAATCCCTACACTATTGGCCCTTTCAACATCAATCTGCAGAGCGCGGATTGAAGACTCACTTGAAGCAGTATGGGGGGATGCAGGAACCAAGTTTCCACACCTTGATATGGCAGTGATGTCTCTTTATACCCTAACCCTTCCTTCCCGCAGATTAATAAACTTTTTAGGGCTTATTGATATACTGCCCTTAGTCATCCTCTAGACCTTTGCAAAGGTCTAAGACTATCTTTCGCGTGCCCTAAATAGGTGATTCATATACTTACGCGCCTCTGTATTTACTCTTACTATTATATTTACCTAGATTAGCTTATGTAGTGGATAACTTCAACGTGCATTATGGTTATCTTCACGTAAATAGATATTCTTACTTCTATTCATATAACAAAGTAAAACACATAGATTCACGCATTAATACAACACTAAATCATAAACATAGTATTCAACATAACATAATCACATGCATTCATAACAGAAGTAAAATAGCTCATACATAGGTAATTCCAGAATAATTCTCTTTATTGATGTTCAAACCTCCTTTACAGACTCCAACTACCCTACGCACACAACTGCAGGGGTCTGTGTGCTCAGTTGCGGACTTCTAACCTAGGCCTCTGCGCACACAGCTATAAAGCCTATTTCCTATGCAAAGACTCTTCGCTCTTAGCTCTCACAGACCCATTACATCAATGACTCTTCAAAACATATCTGAACTGCCCTACCAAAAACTGCCTTAGACTCTTCTAAGACTTCCCTTTTTATACACTCCCATGGTTTGCAGACCAAGGCTGGATCTTAAAGCTGACACAAGTTACATAAACTAAGGGAGGAAACCCTTGATGAATCTTTACATCTTCATGCTCTGCGACCACAAAATGCTGAGACTTTACATTCTTTATACAAAACTTGGAGCTTTAACCCCAAAATTGACCATAGGGGACTTGTTCCCGACATATCCTACTCAAATATGATATTGTACATTGGGTTGAAAAAATGGTCTGACAACTGTGTGATGACTCCATGGAAGCTACATTCGGAAAACAATTCGCAGTAAGTGTGTAGAAAGGTTTCCACTGATGTCCATGCCCAACTCAAGCTTCGGAACTGCTAATGGGCACAAATTACATCTAGAATGTATGTGGACATGTATATATTTGCTTGCTTTCATTTGGGTGGATGTTAGGCTTTTTTTACCTGTTCCTTCAGCCTGTGAGCTAACATGTCGGACCAATTGCTTGGTTTGCCTTCACTGGCTAGTTGGCTCAAAGCGATCACCCAACTTTGCAGGAAGGTCTCTGTGTTGTCTTGGCCATACAAGTGACATGCAAAGATGACCAAGTACTGATATGAATTTCGTAGTATCTTCATCTTGTAAACTTGGTTGGGTGTCATCCTTAACATGGCTGGCTCTTTCACCCAGCTATTCAAGATATCTCTAGAGTTTGCAATGTTGCTGGGTCTGCTGAAGGGTGTTTCCGTTGTTATCACTAGTTGTGGCAAGTGGTACATATGCTAAAATTCCTTCACCCTAAAGGTAGTAATCTCTGTCCTGCTGACACTACTTAACACCATCGTCTCGGGATTAGTGTGCGAGACGATCCAATGTATCATTTCCGTGCATCGAAACACGAGATACTTGCATGCAATCAACGACAAGCCAGTTTTGTGAATATTCACATAGACCCTGTGGTCTTCCAGATCCTCCCCAAATGTGCCTGAGAATGCATCATTGATGCCCTTCCATTTCAACTTGATGTCTTTTTTTACAAGAAAATTGGTGTCTTTGTAAATAAAAAAACTCATAGACACTTTCTCAACTGCATCTCCAATTGCACTTTTGATAGTGTCCTCTGACCCTGCTCTCTTGGAGGCCATTGAACTTGAACTGCTGAGAGATGCACAAACACCTACTATATTTTGAGACATGGTGACATTCATGGAAAGAAATCTGTCAGTTGAAAACCAAAGCAAACTTGAGGAGAGACATGCAACATACCCGAGAGACTGATGGCAAGGATTTCAAAATTTTCACCTGGAGATAGCAGACTGACTGCCGGACTTGTACAAAGCACAGCCTAGACTATTGGGAGGCTGACCAACTACTAGAATTGCACAATGCACAATCCAAGTTGACCTATTGGGGTTTGAGATTGTGCAATGCACAATTTTAGTCAGCAAGGCATGTAGGCCCAGGGACTGCATTGTGTAATTTGTTGGGTCAACAGAGCACTGCCTCTCAGAATTGCATAGAGAAGGCCTGGAGGATAGTGTCTGGCCATATTTGCACATTTTCTGGGAGCAAGGAAGAACCTTCCCTCTCAGAAATGCGCAATGATGTCCAAGCAAGGAAAGGCCCAAGCCAAGGTTGCCCAGACTCACTGACAGGCGATTGAAAACATGTGAAGATTCGAATTCATGGTGAAATTGAGTGTAAGTAAGAGTGAATGAACATGCATGCAAACAATGAATGCAAGATTCAAAAAATGGGAAAACATGCATGCATGTGAAACAGGTCACCACGACAATGACTATTGGTGCAAAAACAGTGTCATGCATGTGACAATAGTGAGATGCAAACAAAAATTGAAATGACGCTTCTACAGGTTAACATGCATGCAAACGAAAACAAGATTTGAATCAAACAGACAACACTGACACAAGCCAAAACAAAAAATGTGACAAAAATACTACACAAGACATGTAAAGCAGACTTACCCAGAAAAAGATGAGTTGAACGTGCCTATGACTCCTAGATACGATGTGGGATGTCAGAGCTCCAAGATCAATGTGAAGAATGAGCTCTACATTTTCGAATAAATAAGTTTGAGGCTGATGACACGCATGCCACAAATCTAGGAAATAGCAACACTTGAAGGGCAGTTTCTAGGACGATCTTTGAATGTAACCTCCAACTACTAAAAATAGATCCCTAAAATCTAAGGATGTTTTTTGCATGTTGCTTTTTGCCATTTCGAGAGAAGCAGCTCATGCATGCAAAAAACATCCTTAGATTTTAGGGATCTATTTTTAGTAGTTGGAGGCATGTAAATCATGTTTGCCGAATCCCAGAGGGAAGCAATCAACCTAAAGGCACATGCAATAGCCTACAAGTCGGGGATGAAAATTTGCGCAGATTTTGGGCTGGCTGGCTATCTGTCAGGCATTGCACATTTCCTGGGTGGAGCAGGTTATTGCCTCCCAAAATTGCACAATTTCTAGGTGGAGGCCTAGTGCCGAGACATATGGCACAGTTTTCTAGGGGAAGCCTGTCTGACTGCTCTGTGCAATTTTGGAGGTCAGCAGGCAACCCAACATATTTGCACAATTTCTGGAGGGAAGGATGGTTCCCCTCTAGAATTGCACAATTTTTTGGGGGAGCTACTTAGCCAGCAAATAACCTAAGTTTGGGATTGAAACCTATGAAGGGAGTAAAGAAAACTGACAGGCACAGGCTGGCGAGCCACTGGAAATTAGCTAAAGCCTATTTATTTGACAGTGCAAGACATGTTGCTAATGATGGTTGGTAAGGAGGCTCTAAAACAAAGCTAAGGCAAAACATTTTGGAGGGTGGTTGTAGCTACTACAACACCAACATACCTGCATGCCCAACATACAAAGTTGTATGACGATCTTCTCCTACCTCGAGGTCCAATGTTGCAACCTCGCTCTAATGATATCCATCTCTTGCTCCATCTTTGAACCAAGATCTTTTTCTTATAAATGCATCAAAATTACGTATAACAAAGCTTATTAATGAGGGAACTTAAAAGCACATAAAACAACGTAAAATAGCCAGATAAAACATGAAAACCATGACACAATGATTTGATTATAAAGTTTGTCCAATTTGGACTACATCTCTGGGCCCTGCTCAATAATGGGGAGGCCTTCATTCATTAAGTGGCATAAAAATAAGATATAAAAGTACAAGCAACATTCTTTACAATCCTTATACCTCTAAGTTGGAAGATGGATGAAGAATGGAGAGCCTAGCTTGAGAAATAGAAATCTAGGAGAAAAATTGTGCAAAAACGCATATCCAAACACCCAATTTGGATAATCAGGCCTTCTGCAACTTCTCAAAACCTCCCTACTACTCAAGGCAAGGTCTCAACCTACTACCAGATCAGGTTCTGCTATGCTCAATAGCGTCTGAACTAATCTACAAATCCTCTCTACCTTTCTCCGACACAGATAGTCCTTTATATATGTTAGCAGTAAGCCAATAAACTCTCGGGAAGTTCTAAACAATAGACCAAGTTTAGCAGGCGGTTTTTTTTTGTAATATGAGAATCTTGGGTTCCACATGATATGCGGCAACAAACCTTATAAACATGGCAAAACTCTTAACCGTGAATTTTTAAATCGCCAGCTTTCACTATCGGCGATTTCCCGTCGGCGAACAAGCCAAAGCCCATATATCAAGCACCCTGTGATAACCACATACCCGATGAGCTATTAACCACAATATAGAATATGTTACATCCGGGAGCCCATATTGCAAATCGCAATCAACAGAAACCCAAGTTTGATTCAACACACAACTGCTTCCCCTTGCGAAATGCGATTGCGATATCGCAAATCACAACATGATTCTGTGAGTGCGATCGCATCGCAACTTGGATTTCTCCAGGGGCTGATTATTTAACCCTTGGGAAATGTGATTGCGATATCACAAATCGCAACATAATTCTGTGATTGCAATACATCACACTGTAACCAGGACTGGTTCCGAGGGAGGATTCTTTAACCCTTGTGAAATGCAATTGCGATTTGATCGCATTGCAATAATCGTGGATTTTCCTTACGCTGCGGCCTCTTTCTTTTGCGGCCTGTGATATGTGGGACCAATGGCAACATGCCACTTAGCACTCCCCCATTTGCTGAGAGTGTCTGCCATGTCATCTCCTCCTTCCACCTAGACAAGTCAAAAATAAACTTTGACTTACTCTAACTTCTTCATATGAACTCGAATTTGAGTGTCATTCACACTGTTGAAATCAGGATGACGAGAACTTTGATCCGATGCTAGGTTTATAAATGTTTTTTCCACTTTTAGTTTTGAGCCTTGTCACCATGCCACTAGTACTTTTTAGAGATCCAACTAGATCAATCCTCCCACTAAGAGCTTTTGGACTGCCAAAAGCCCTTTCAGTCAGTTGGAAAATGAGGAAATTTCTCCCTCACATTTTCTTTCTCCCTACACTGAACTTTGCTCTGATGCATTCCTTTGAGGCCCAAACGAATGTACTCCTCCAAAAGCATTAATACATCCAACACACTACATGTGTCCTCTCCAAACCACACTTTCAACCATCTGCATGGTACATCCTTTCCAATCATGACTCAAACAACCCCTCACTTGCCAAGAGTTTATAGCACACACTCCTTGGTCAAGGATTACATAATAAAAAACCATATCCTCAACTTCTCATATGAAAAGGCCACAAACATCATCATTGCATTTTGAAGTGATGGAAAACACATTATCACTTTTACATTATTTGCAACATACGATTTACAAACCATGGCCCTAACAAACTATTATATCTAAAAGAACCATATTTTACTTAATAAAGAAGACTGCCATGAATGTGGTGGATTCATTTGTTGAACATTTTCACCGGTTGGCTTCTTTATTGATGCTTTCTCAACATGGAACATATGACACATGGCTCCCTGGTGTTCTACCTCATTGCAGTGACTACAATGATTCTTTCTTCTCCAAACTTTCCAGGTCATATTGGAGCACTTTCTCCTGGTGTTCCTCTGATAAGTGTTCATGGATCCCTCACTGTCACTAGAATGTGATGAGGTGCCCTCATCATCTGTCGATGGCGGGTTGCTGGCCGTTTTCGAGCATTCCCCAACTTCCTTCCTGACATACTCGATTCTTGCATGATGAGGCAATTCCTCCACTTTGATGGGGTTTACAATGCCCTGGCCATTAATGTCGAAGCCCTTCCCCTGATACCCCATTTTCTTCAATAGTTTGGATCTGATACCTATAGTATGTTTTTCAAAAACAACGAAATCATCATCAAGAAAGGTACGTGAAATCGAAGAATCACTTTTTACCTCAAGGTGGTTATGTTGTAGCTTTTCCATGGCTTCTTCCTTGGGTTTGGCATAACAACCTTTGTTTATCCTTTTCTGCTTCCTGTAGGAGTCCCCTTAGCTCAGTATTCTCTACTTGAATACTTTGGTTGATCTCCTCAATATCCTGGAGTCATGCCACATTGGGTGTCCTTTTCATCTTTGGTACAATATCTATTGAAACTTTTATTTCATCACTCGAATCGGAACCCAAATCGACGGGTCCATCTACTAAGATCCCAAGAGATACAATCTTGCTTTCCTCACTAGGATCTGACCCCAGGTCAATTGGTCTCCCTCGTGAAAATCTCGTAGTTGTGACATTTTCATCTTCCTCTGATTTAGACTCATGATATTGTTGCAAGGTGGAAGTTGTCTTCTGCCTCTCCTTTTTGTCATTCCCCTTAGGTATCATCTCAGGGTGTGGTTTCCAGTAGTTATCTTCATTGTGTCCCTCTTTCTCACAATGTGTACAAGAGGGCATTTCCCCTCTTCTCTTGGTTATTGCAACTCCTTTTGGGTGGTCATTTTGTTCATGCGTCCCCCTGCTCTCAAGATGCATGGCCTTCAAATAGGCCTCATCGATAGTAGCAGGCTCAAACAATAATAATGAATGCCTTATGTAACTATGTAAGAATTGATATACTTAGTTACAATCTCTAGTGAATCTAATGGAATGCTTAAATACAAAGCTTCTTTCCTAAATTCTTTGGTGAAGTTTTGCTCATATTGACCTTTATTTTTCCTTATATGTTGAAATTCCATTATTTATTTTTGTTTACATCCTAGAGGGTAAAACTGATTCTTTAATGGAGAAATAAAACTTGACCATGAGGAGAGAATGTTACCCATATTTCTTTGCCTTGCAATCTTCTCTCCCACCAAATGGGAGTGGTGCCCCTGAGTCGAAGGGATGAAAACTAGATCTTTGCCTCATCTTCTTCGATCTATTGAATCTAGCAGTACTTTTCAATATTCCTAGTCCAATTGTTGAGCTTTTCTGCATTACATTCTCCAGCATACATAGGCAAGTCAAATTTGACATCTAGTTTAAGGAAAGGTTTCTTAGATGTATGTCTATGACGTCTGCGAGAATGATGAGAAGAAGATGCAGAACCATCATTGGAAGATGGAGACGAAGGGAGATCTTCTCCACCATCTCCATGATGTACTGATCTATTTTCATCGAAATATTTCCTCTCGTGCCCAAGTGCCTTCTCATACTCTGAAAATAACTTGTAAACTTTCTTTTCCATATTGTAGAATACCTTGCAGAAATTTTGTTCCTCTTCCAAATGAGCTTCTTCATTTTCCATGTTTCTTCTTCGTTGTGCACATTTTGCTTCAGGATGAAAGGAATTAAGTGTTCCTTCTCCTTTTCATAACTTCTTCCGAGTTAGCATATACTCATGCAATTTACATAAAAAAATACCTTCTCTGATACCAAAACTTGATCCAAAATCTTTTCCTTATAGATGCATCAGAATTACATATAACAAATCTTATTAACCATGGAACTTAAAGTAACACAAAACAATGTGGAAATAACCAAATAAAACATGAAAACCATGACACAATGATTTTATTACTGAGTTAATCCAATTTGGATTATGTCTCCAGGCCTTGTTCAATAGTGGGGAGGCCTTCATTCATTAAGTGGCATACAAAAAGAGAGATAAAAGTAAAAGCAACATTCTTTACAATACTTATACCTCTAAGTTGGAAGATGGATGAAGAGTGGAGAGCTTGGCTTCAGAAAGAGACAGTACCACTGAAATCTTGGTGAAAAATCATGCACAAACACCTACCTGAACACCCAATTGGGATAATCGGGCCTTCTGCAACTTCTCAAAACCTCCTTGCTGGTCAATGCGAGGTCTTGGCTTGCTTCCAGGTCAGGGTCTGCTACACTCAATAGTGTCCAAACTAATCTGCTAGTCCTCTCTGCCTTTCTCCGACACAGATAGTCCTTTATATATGTTGGCGGTAAACCCCTAAACTCCAGGGTAGTTATTAAAAATAGACCAAGTTTAGTAGGCGTGTTTGTTTCTTAATATGAGAATCTCGTGTCCCACATGATATGTGGCAACAAAACTTATAAACATGGCAAACTCTTAACTGCGCATTTTTTAAACTGGTGGTTTTCACTATCGGTGGTTCTTCGTTAGTGTTTCCAATTGACGGACAACCCAAAGCCCATACATCAAGCGCCCTGCGATAACCATGGACCCGAAAAAATATTATCCACAATATATATTATGTCAGATCTGGGAGCCTATATCACAAATTGCAATCGGCAGAAACCAAAGTTTGATTCAACATGTGAATGCTTCCCGTTGCGAAATGCAATTGCAATATTGCAAATTGCAACAAGATTCTGCGATTACGATAGCATCGCAACTTGGATTGCTCTGAGGGCTGATTATTTAACCCTTGTGAAATGTGATTGTGATATCACAAAACACAAGAGAATTCTACGATTGCGATACATCACACCACAACTAGGACTGGTTCCAGGGGCTGATTCTTTAACCCTTACGAAATGTGATTGCAATTTGATTGCATTGCAATAATGCCCAATTTTCCTTAAGCCACGACCTCTTTCTTATGCAGTATGCGATATTCGGGACCAATGGCATCCTACCACTTGGCATTTCCCCATTCACTGAGAGTGTCTACCATGTCATCTCCTCTTGCCACATGGACAAGTCAAACATAAAATTTGACTTGCTCTAATTTCTTCATATGAAGTCGGATTTGAGTGTTGTTCACACCGTTGGAATCAGGATGACGAGAACTTCGATCCATTTCTACGCTTATATAGTTTCTTCCACTTTGAGTTTTGAGCCTTCTTACCATGCCACTAGTACTTTTTAGGGATCCACCTGGATCAATCCTCCCCACTAAGAGCTTTTGGACCATCAAAAGCCCTTTTAGTCAATTGGCAAGTGAGGATATTTCTCCCTCACTTTTTCTTTCTCCATCCATCAAGCTTTTCTCGGATGCATTTCTTTGAAGCGCACACAAGTATGCTCGACCAAAAGCATTAACACATCCAACACATTGCCTATGTCCTCTCCAAACCACACTTTCAACCATCTGCACGCAATGATGGTACATCCTTTGCAATCATGAGTCAAACAACCCCTTACTTACCAAGATTTTATAGCACACACTCTTTGGTCAATGATTACATAATAAAAAACCAATATCTCAACTACTCATACAAAAAGCCCACAAACATCATTGTTGCATTTTGACGTGATGGAAAATAGATCATCACTTTTACACTTAGTTGTAATGCATGATTTGAAAATTGTGGCCCTAACAAACTATTATATCTAAAAGAACCATATTTTACTTAATAAATAAGGCCACCATGAATGTGGTGGATTCCATTGTTAAACATTTTCACCCATTGGATTCTTTATCAATGATTTCTCGGCATGGAGAATATGACATGTGGCTCCTTGGTGTCCTACCTTGTTGCAATGACTACAAAGATTCTTTCTCCTCCAAAATTTTTGGTTCATCTTGGTGCGCTTTCCCCTGGTGTTCCTCTTATTGTGTTAATAAAGAAGACCACCATGAATGTGGTGGATTCATTTGTTGAACATTCTCACCCGTTGGCTTCTTTATTGATGCTTTCTCAACATGGAACATATGACACATGGCTCCCTGGTGTTCTACCCCATTACAGTGACTACAATGATTCTTTCTCCTCTAAACTTTCTAGGTCATATTGGAGCACTTTCTCCTGGTGTTCCTCTGATAAGTGTTCATGGATCCCTCACTGTCACTAGAATGTGATGAGGTGGCCTCATCATCTGTCGATGGTGGGTCGCTGGCCGTTTTCGAGCATTCCCCAACTTCCTTCCTGACATACTCGATTCTTGCATGATGAGGCAATTCCTCCACTTTGATGGGGTTTACAATGCCCTGGCCATTATGCCCTGGCCATTAATGTCGAAGCCCTTCCCCTGATACCCCATTTTCTTCAATAGTTTGGATCTTATACCTATAGTATGTTTTTCAAAAACAACGAAATCATCATCAAGAAAGGTACGTGAAATCGAAGAATCACTTTTTACCTCAAGGTGGTTATGTTGTAGCTTTTCCATGGCTTCTTCCTTGGGTTTGGCATAACAACCTTTGTTTATCCTTTTCTGCTTCCTGTAGGAGTCCCCTTAGTTCAGTATTCTCTACTTGAATACTTTGGTTGATCTCCTCAATATCCTGGAGTCATGCCACATTGGGTGTCCTTTTCATCTTTGGTACAATATCTATTGAAACTTTTATTTCATCACTTGAATCGGAACCCAAATCGATGGGTCCATCTACTAAGATCCCAAGAGCTACAATCTTGCTTTCCTCACTAGGATCTGACCCCAGGTCAATTGGTCTCCCTCGTGAAAATCTCGTAGTTGTGACATTTTCATCTTCCTCTGATTTAGACTCATGATATTGTTGCAAGGTGGAAGTTGTCTTCTGCCTCTCCTTTTTGTCATTCCCCTTAGGTATCATCTCAGGGTGTGGTTTCCAGTAGTTATCTTCATTGTGTCCCTCTTTCTCACAATGTGTACAAGAGGGAATTTCCCCTCTTCTCTTGGTTATTGCAGCTCCTTTTGGGTGGTCATTTTGTTCATGCGTCCCCCTGCTCTCAAGATGCATGGCCTTCAAACAGGCCTCATCGATAGTAGCAGGCTCAAACAATAATAATGAATGCCTTATGTAACTATGTAAGAATTGATATACTTAGTTACAATCTCTAGTGAATCTAATGGAATGCTTAAATACAAAGCTTCTTTCCTAAATTCTTTGGTGAAGTTTTTCTCATCTTGACCTTTATTTTTCCTTATATGTTGAAATTCCATTATTTATTTTTGTTTATATCCTAGAGGGTAAAACTGATTCTTTAATGGAGAAATAAAACTTGACCATGAGGAGAGAATGTTACCCATATTTCTTTGCCTTGCAATCTGCTCTCCTACCAAATGGAAGTGGTGCCACTGAGTCGAAGGGATGCAAACTAGATCTTTGCCTCATCTTCTTCGATCTATTGAATCTAGTAGTAGACTTCAATCTTCCTAGTCCAATTGTTGAGCTTTTCTGCATTACATTCTCCAGCATACATAGGCAAGTCAAATTTGACATCTAGTTTAAGGAAAGGTTTCTTAGATGTATGTCTATGACGTCTGCGAGAATGATGAGAAGAAGATGCAGAACCATCATTGGAAGATGGAGACGAAGGGAGATCTTCTCCACCATCTCCATGATGTACTGATCTATTGTCATCGAAATATTTCCTCTCGTACCCAAGTGCCTTCTCATACTCTGAAAATAACTTGTACACTTTCTTTTCCATATTGTAGAATGCCTTGCAGAAATTTTGTTCCTCTTCCAAATGAGCTTCTTCATTTTCCATGTTTCTTCTTTGTTGTGCACATTTTGCTTCAGGATCAAAGGAATTAAGTGTTCCTTCTCCTTTTCATAACTTGTTCCGGGTTAGCATATACTCATGCAATTTACACAAAAAAAGACCTTCTCTGATACCAAAACTTGATCCAAAATATTTTGCTTATAGATGCATCAGAATTACATATAACAAATCTTATTAACCATGGAACTTAAAGTAACACAAAACAATGTGGAAATAACCAAATAAAACATGAAAACCATGACACAATGATTTGATTACGGAGTTCATCCAATTTGGATTATGTCTCCAGGCCTTGTTCAATAGTGGGGAGGCCTTCATTCATTAAGTGGCATAAAAAAAGAGAGATAAAAGTAAAAGCAACATTCTTTACAATACTTATACCTCTAATCTGGAAGATGGATGAAGAGTGGAGAGCTTGGCTTTAGAAAGAGACAGTACCACTAAAATCTTGGTGAAAAATCGTGCACGAACACCTATCTGAACACCCAATTGGGATAATCGGGCCTTTTTCAACTTCTCAAAACCTCCTTGCTGGTCAATGTGAGGTCCTGGCTTGCTTCCAGGTCAAGGTCTGCTACACTCAATAGTGTCCGAACTAATCTGCTAGTCCTCTCTGCCTTTCTCCGACATAGATAGTCCTTTATATATGTTGGCGGTAAACCCCTAAACTCCAGGGTAGTTCTTAAAAATAGACCAAGTTTAGTAGGCGCGTTTGTTTCTTAATATGAGAATCTCGTGCCCCACATGATATGTGGCAACAAAACTTATAAACATGGCAAACTCTTAACTGCGCATTTTTAAACTGGTGGTTTTCACTGTCGGTGGTTCTCCATCAATGTTTCCAATCGACGGACAACCCAAAGCCCATACATCAAGCGCCCTGCGATAACCACGGACCCGAAAAAATATTATCCACAATATATATTATGTCAGATCTGGGAGCCTATATCACAAATCACAATCGGCAGAAACCCATGTTTGATTCAACATGTGAATGCTTCCCGTTGCGAAATGCGATTGCAATATTGCAAATTGCAACAAGATTCTGCGATTACGATAGCATCACAACTTGGATTGCTCTGAGGGCTGATTATTTAACCCTTGTGAAATGTGATTGTGATATCACAAAACACAACAAAATTCTACGATTGTGATACACCACACCACAACTAGGACTGGTTCCAGGGGCTGATTCTTTATCCCTTACGAAATGTGATTGCAATTTGATCGCATCGCAATAATGCCCAATTTTCCTTAAGCCACGACCTCTTTCTTATGCAATATGCGATATTCGGGACCAATGGCATCCTACCACTTGGTGTTTCCCCATTCACTGAGAGTGTCTGTCATGTCATCTCCTCTTGCCACATGGACAAGTCAAAAATAAAATTTGACTTTCTCTAACTTCTTCATATGAAGTCAGATTTGAGTGTTTTTCACACCGTTGGAATCAGGATGACGAGAACTTCGATCCATTTCTATGCTTATATAGTTTCTTCCACTTTGAGTTTTGAGCCTTCTTACCATGCCACTAGTACTTTTTAGGGATCCACTTGGATCAATCCTCCCCACTAAGAGCTTTTGGACCATCAAAAGCCCTTTTAGTCAATTGGCAAGTGAGGATATTTCTCCCTCACTTTTTCTTTCTCCATCCATCAAGCTTTTCTCGGATGCATTCCTTTGAAGCCCCCACAAGTATGCTCCACCAAAAGCATTAACACATCCAACACATTGCCTATGTCCTCTCCAAACCACACTTTCAACCATCTGCACGCAATGATGGTACATCGTTTGCAATCATGAGTCAAACAACCCCTTACTTACCAAGAGTTTATAGCACACACTCTTTGGTCAATGATTACATAATAAAAAACCAATATCTCAACTACTCATACGAAAAGCCCACAAACATCATTGTTGCATTTTGAAGTGATGGAAAATAGATCATCACTTTTACACTTAGTTGTAATGCATGATTTGCAAACTGTGGCCCTAACAAACTATTATATCTAAAAAAACCATATTTTACTTAATAAATAAGGCCACCATGAATGTGGTGGATTCCATTGTTAAACATTTTCACCCATTGGATTCTTTATCAATGATTTCTCGGCATGGAGAATATGACATATGGCTCCTTGGTGTCCTACCTCGTTGCAGTGACTACAACGATCCTTTCTCCTCCAAAATTTTTGGTTCATCTTGGAGCGCTTTCCCCTAGTGTTCCTCTTATTGTGTTCATGGATCCCTCACTATCATTGGAATGTGATGAGGTGCCCTCATCATTTTTCGATGGTGGCTCATTGGATGTTTTGGAGCATTCCTCAACTTCCTTCTTGACATACCTGAGTCCTGCATGACAAGGCAATTCCTCCACTTTGATGGGGTTTACAATGGCCTGGCTATTAATGCTAAGGCCCTTCCCCTGATACCCCTTTTCCTTCAACAGTTTGGATCTGATACCTGTAGTACGCTTTTCAAAAATAGCCAAATCATCATTAGGAAAGGCACATGAAATCAAGGAATACCTTTTTACCTCAAGGTGGTTATGTTGTATCTTTTCCAAGGCTTCGTCCTTGGCTTGCAACTGGCATAGAAACCTTTATTTCACCTTTTAGGCTTCCTATATGAGTCTCCTTAACTAAGTATTCTCTACTTGAATGATTTGGTTGATCTCGTCATGTTCCTAGAGCCATGCTGCATTGGCTGTCCTTTTCATCTTTGGTACAATATCTATTGAAAATTTTGTTTCATTGCTTGAATTGAAACCCAAATCGACAGGTCCATCTGCTGCGACCCCAAGAGATACAGTATTGCTTTCCTCATCGGAATCTGACCTTAGGTCAATTGGTCTCCCTCGTGCAAGTCTTGTAGTTGTGAACTTTTCATATTCATCTGATTTAGACTCATGATATTGTTGCAGGGAGGTAGTTGTCTTCTGACTCTCCTTTCTGTCATTCCCGTTAGGTGTCAGCTTAGGGTGCAGTTTCTAGCAGTTCTCTTCATCATGTCCCTCTTTCTCACAATGTGTACAAGAGAGATTTGCCCCTCTTCTCTTGGTAATTGCAGCTATTTTTGGGTGGTCATTTTGGTCATGCATCCCCCTACTCTCAAGGTCCATGGCCTTGACATTGGCCTCATAGATAGTAGCAGTCTCAAACAATAATAATGAATTCCTTATGTAACTATGTAAAGAACTGATATACTTAGTTACATTCTCTAGTGAATCTAATGGAATGCTTAAATTCAATGCTTGTTTCCTAAATTCTTCAGTGAAGTTTTTCACATATTGACCGTTATTTTTCCTTAGGTGTTGCCATTCAATTAATGCTTATTTTTTGTATCTTAGAGGGTAAAACTAATTCTTTAATGTAGAAACAAAATTTGATCATGATGAGAGAATGTTACCCACATTTTTGCTGCATTGCGATCTTCTCTCCCACCAAACGAGGGCGGTGCCACTGAGTCAAAGCGATGCCAACTGGATCTTTGCCTCATATTCTTCGATTTGTTGAATCTGGAAATAGACCTCATTCTTCCTAATCCAATTGTTGATCTTTTCTACATTACATTCTCGAGCTTACGTAGGAAAGTCAAATTTGACATCTAGTTTAAGGAAAGGTTTCTTAGATGTATGTCGATGACGTCTGCGAGAATAATGAGAAGAAGAATTGGAACAATCACTGGAAGATGGAGATGGAGGGGTATATTCTCCACCATCTCCATGATGTAATGATCTGTTATCATCGACATCTTTCTTCTCATGCCCAAGTGCCTTCTCATACTCTGAATTCTTCCATATTGGAGAATACCTTTCAGAAATTTTGTTCCTCTTACCAACGATATTCTTCATTTTTCATGTTTCTTCTTCATTATGCACTTCCTACTTTAGGATCAAAGGACTTAAGCATTCCTTCTCCTTTTCATAGCTTGTTCCGGGTTAGCATATAATCATGCAATTCACATTAACAAATACTTGATTTGATACCAAAACTTGATCCCAGATATTTTTCTTATAGATGCATTAGAATTACATACAACAAATATTATTAACCATGGAACGTAAAAGAACATAAAACAATGTGGAAATAACTATATAAAACATGAAAACCATGACACAATGATTTGATTATGGAGTTCATTCAATTTGGACTATGTCTCTGGGCCTTGCTCAATAGTGGGGAGGCCTTCATTCATTAAGTGTCATAAAAAAAAAAGATAAAAGTAAAAGCAACATTCTTTACGATCCTTATACCTCCAAGCTTGAATATGGATGGAGAATGGAGATCCCAACTTCAGAAATAGATAGTATCACTAAAATCCTGGTGAAAAATCGTGCAAAAATGCCTATCCGAACACCCAATTTGGATAATTGGGCCTTTTGCAACTTATTGGAACCTCCCTGTTGCTCAAGGCAAGGTCCCGACCCACTATCAGGTCAGGATCTTCTATTCTCAATAGCATCTGAACTAATAGGCTAGTCCTCTCTGCCTTTCTCCTACAAGGATAGTCCTTTATATATGCTAGTGGTAAACCCATAAACTCTCAGGAAGTTCTAAAAAATAGACCAACTTTAGCAGGCAGGTTTATTTCTTAATACGATAATCTTGGGTCCCACATGATATTTGGCAACAAACCTTATAAACACGGGAAAACTATTAAACATGCATTTTTAAACCAACGTCTTTCACTATCGGTGGTTCCGCATCGACGTTTCCAATCGATAGACAACACAAAGGCCATACATCAAGTGCCATGCGTTAACCACGTATTTGACAAACTATTAACCACAATATATAATATGTCAGATCCAGGAGCCCATATCTCAAATCACAATCGGCGGAAACCCAAGTTTGATTCAACATGCGACTGTTTCCCCTTGCAAAATGTGATTGCAATATTGCAAATCGCAACATGATTCTACGATTGCGATCGCATTGCAACTTGGCTTGCTTTGGGGGCTGATTCTTTAGCCCTTGTGAAATGCAATTACGATATCGCAAATCGCAACATAATTATGTGATTGCAATACATCACATCGCCACCAGGACTGGTTACGGGGGCCGATTCTTTAGCCCTTGCGAAATGTGATTGCGATTTGATCGCATCGCAACAATGGAAAATTTTCCTTAAGCTGCAGCCTCTTTGTTCTACGATTTGTAATATGTGGGACCGATGGAAGCCTACCAATTGGCGCTTCCCCATATGTTGAGAGTGTCTATGACGTCATCTCCTCCCACCACCTGGACAAGTCAACCATAAACTTTGACTTGCTCTAACTTCTTCATATGAACTCAGATTTGAGTGTTGTTCACACTGTTGGAATAAAGATGATGAGCACTTCTATCCGATGCTACGTTGATAGAGTTTTTGCCACTTTGAGTCTTGAGCCTTCTTACCATGTCACTGGTACTTTTTAGAGATCCACTTGGATCAATCTTACCCAACATATTAGCATCATAATATATCAACAACATCACGATGACATAAACTACATAATGACCACTTTGATGCATGACTAACCTATTATGCATGCATAACCATATGCATTTAGTTGGATGGGCTAAATTGGCTAACCATAACCATATCCAATCCAAGTGTTTGAACCATGCTCTGATATCACCCTGTAATGCCCCCCTCCCGCATTTACCTAATTTCATTGGCCTGCCAAGGTAAACATGAGATGGAGCATTACTATGACATGACCCGAACTCCAAGCTTTAGTTATGAAAGTGGGGCCGACAAACTGACCATTGATTGAAACCTTACAAGATCCCTTAGGGCTATAGGACCCTCAAGGGCCAAGGAACAACCCCAAGTGACCAAACCTTGAGATAAAGTTATTTTTCCTTGACCTGGTCCCATAATCACATGCATAAGCATGCAAGGGTGCGGTTATGACCCTACAACTGCATGCACAAGCTTGTAAGGGTGCAATTATAGCCTAAAATCTCCAGTTCAGAGGGTGCGATCCCGAATACGAGCCACCTTTCCAGGATACTTCCAAGAACTAATTGTAACTTATCAAAATGATAAATGGCATATTGAAAATGTTATTCATACAAAAATTTAACAAGAACTTGTTCTAACCATGATAGTAATTTCGCCAAACACATGGTAAACATGTAAGCTATAGGTCATGAATGCATATTTGATTGCAAGAGTCTGAAACTTATATGAGAATCACCATGAAGGTCTAATTCCCTCTCATAATATTTGAAATAACACTTGTTAGCCCATGCATTCATTAACCAAAAAATACTTATCAAATCCTGAACAAGTCATAGCTAGAGTACATTATAGATCCATGCTTATAACCAAAATATAACCAAATTATTAAGCATGAGGGAAAAACAATAAAATCATCATAATATAAAGTATAAGTGCACATAGAACACAATATGAAAATAGCTCTTATTAACTTATGCAAAATCCAACCAAGTTAAGGACTTCCACATACCACCCGACCATAAATTTGGCTAAACCAAATCTTTCTTTTAGCAAATCACCCCCGTTCCATATTCCAAGCATGAATGTGGGATCTCAATACATAAACAACCATATCTTCTTGGAGATTAAACCACCTCGACCCTTAGGCTACTGCAGTCTCACCAAAACTGGTCAAGAGATCACAAATCCCGAAACAAGTTTGGATGCATCATAATATCTTCACCATTACCTTGAGGAATTTTCCTGTATCCACCCACATGTCGAGGGATTTCCCAGATATTAAGCCACCTCCACTACCAACCCTTGGGCATTTTCCTTAGACCACCTCACCTGATTCCAAAACCTTTTGGCAATCCAAATCTCAACCAAGAAAAGAATCCCATCACACCATGGCTATCTAGGAAATGGCAAGGTAAGGATGAAACCATTGTAAAACCAAGAAAAACCTATGTCAATGATAGTAAATGAACCAGATAATTAAATTCATGTACCATGCATTAACAACTTAGCTAAGAAATTACACATGCAACCTGTTACCTACAAATATTCCTGCTAAAGCTACTTGATCCAACCTTCCTTACTTGTTGTTTGTTTGTCCTTTCCTTCATTTTCTTTCTTTTCAAAGTGTTTTCTCTCTTTCCCTTGCTACACCTACTCTAAAATAGGGAAACATCTGAGCCAAAAGCTATGAACTGATTCTCAGGTGCCTTTTTTATCATTGATTTCTCTATTTTGTTCAATTTCCTTCAATTTCCCTCTCATGCAAAGTTGTGTCTCTTCAAGTTCCTTTTCTCCTATTTTCCTTTATTTCATAAATAAATTCCAATAAATACCTCTTCACCTTTGCCAATTCCGTTAGCCATAATAAGCCGAAAGATACATCGACTATGATGTTTTTCCCAACATTCAACTTGGAATATGTGTCCCATCACCTTTGTCTTATGTTTCCTTTATTATCCTTTATTACAAGAATTTTTAACATGGGGTTGTTACATTCAATGTCCATCAAATTGAGGAAGAACATAAGATTTAATTTACATGGATGAAATTGGATTTCCATGCTCTCACTTGGTGGGAAAGCCACATAGAGTCTTTGAGGTTGGATGGAGAACCTCTAGTGACTAAGTGGGAAGACTTTAATACCCTCATTAAGTCACAATTTTACTCTATTAGTTATGTACAAGACTAGTATATCTGGTGGAAATACTTTAGGCAAAGGCTAGGGCAAAGCATGCATGAGTATGCCATAGAGTTGAAAGATACAACCATAATGTTGGGTGTCTTCCTAAAGAACCCAAATGTACTCTTGAAATATTTGGGGGGGCTACATAGTCATCCGTGGGAGCAAGGGATGTTGTTTAATCCCAAATCAGTGGATGTGGCTTATGTACAAGAAAAATACCTAGAGATAATGGGCCCAAAAAAAGCACAATAAAATGGATCAAAGCAGAAGGATCAACACGAAACTTCCAATGAGGGGAACATGAAGCAAAAAGGGAGAAAATATAAAATGATGACAACCAAAACACACTAATTTAAATATCCTAGCAACCATTGCAACCACTGTAACGTTGATGATTGTACAAAGGAGAAGTGCTGGAAGTTGCATCAAAATTTGAACCTGAAGAAAAAAAGAAAGATGATAAGAAGAAAATTCTCATGGCCACTGATTTGAGTAACCAAGTTGAAAGTAGTTCAGACCTAAATGAGAAGAGAATTTGTATGCAAGTGCAGAAGGGGGTGAATTGAATTAGCCTTCAAAAAATAGAAGATAAATAAATAACCAAAATATCCCATATAAAGATATATGTCAAGCAGACCAAGATTGATGCTCTGTTTGACTGAAGATCATAGGAAAATCTCATTGCAGTAGAGCTAGTCAAGAAGTTGGGGTTGGAAGTTCATGCTAATCCAAGCCCATATCCATTGGGATAGGAAAATAAGGATGTAGAGCTGAAGGTAACAAAATAATGCAAAATTGTATTTACTATAAGTGTTTATTTTATTGATGAAGTAGAACCAAATTTGGTTCCCCTTGATGTATGTGGAGTCATGTTTGGAAGTCCCTGCATGTACATGTGAGATGTAGTATTCATGCAAAGAGTCGAAAAATATCTGCTTGTTAAGGATGTAAAATTATTTACAATCAATGTACACAAAGGAAATTTGAAAATTTCGCTGGTAAGTGCCAACCAAGCCATAAAATTGATCACTTCCAACAAGAAGTATGTTTTATTGCTTTTAAGAGAAAATCAATTTGTAGAAGAGTTGGTAAGTGGCAAGGAATCCTTGGAGGTGTGTACTAAGAAACAAAAACAAAAATTGGAAGAGTTGCTACAAGAATACAAGGATTTATTCCAAGATCCTAAAGGGTTATCACTTAAGAGAGAAGTGGAGCACGAGATCCAACTATTACTAGACTCCCCATTGCAAAACATTGAGTTGTATAGGAAGTTTGTTATAGAAGCAAGTGAGGTGAAGAAACAATTGCAACAACTACTCAACAAGGGTGTCATTTGACCGAGTACATCACCTGTAGGTCACCCACCATCATTGTGCCAAAGAAGGATGGGACTTGGTTTATGTGTATAGATTACAGGGCATTGAACAAAATCATGCTCAACAGAAGGTACGCCCTACCTAGGATATATGATTTTCTAGATCAGTTGCAGCAAGAAATATACTTCACCAAGTTGGACTTAAAGTATGGATATCACTAGGTTAAATTCAAAGAAGATGATACCTAGAAGACAACCCTGTGAGCTCTAGGATTGCACCAAGAACGTTACAACTCCCAAGGGCTCCTCCACTTAAATTATCAACCCAAGATTCTTACAAACATAGAGGTGACCATAATATATATAAAATAGGTTATATTCTACTCATTCCACCCTTAGACATGAAATTAGAGCAAGGTGTTTAGAGAACATTCCTCCTACTAAACTATAGTGAAATATTGCTGATGAAAGCACAATTGAAAACTGATTCTAGCTATGAAAGTGAAAACACCATTTGTTCAACTTGTAGATGCTAATAAATCATTTCATGAAAAGAAAAGGGCTAATCTACTTGCATAAGGAAAGTTACTATATATTGCACAATTCATTAAATACGAAACATAATTGCATGTATCATCTATATACTTTACACTTGCTTGAAAATAAAAAATCTAAATTGCATCATTCTTGTTATTGAAAAACACTAATTATACTCTATTTTGTAGTGAGGAAAAGGAATGGTTGGATGGTCTAGGAGCTTCTATTTATCATAAAATCAAAAATTGAGGTCATTATTCATCTTGAATTATGTAAGGTTGAAGTGGGGATCAAAGAAGATGAAGAAAAGTGGCGCTACATGCCTTCCATAGATGCTACTACAGGATGTCTTATATTGCTACTCAAGAATCTATAATGCTACAGGAGGGGTTCTAAGAGCCTTTTTAGGGTGGATATGATGTCTTGAGGGCATGAAGCGGTAGATGAAGGTTGGAGAGTGTGAAGGAAGGTTGGGGAAGCCTCTTATCCAATCCTAGGATCTCTCAGAGGTTTGTCTTGTTGGGTGTGGACCCTAATTATCTTATGTATTCAAAGGTATCACTGCATTGGACCCCAGTTTTCCACCCGTAAAATGTTCACTACAGGGGGGGTCTAGGGGGGGAGGATGTGACCTTTGGGAGCCCCCCCTAGCAGGGGAATCGAGGGCAGTGCCCCTGAAGCTAAGAATAGATGTAAAATTTCCTTGTAAAATGTTGTAATTTCGTGGTCAATCTAGGGCATTCATTAGGAAGAAATTTGACAGTAGAAGTTATGTTTAATTTAGGGTTATTTTCCCTAGAAGGCAACCCCTCACTATATATGAGGGAATTGTATTGCATATATATATATCTATATTCTGAGTGTGGAAGAGAGAGGAGATTGAGAGCGAAGAGGGAATTATAGCAGATCTACTGTAGGTTGTATCTCTTCAGTTTGCTATAGAAGTTATGTTTAATTTAGGGTTCTTTTCCCTAGAAGGCAACCCCTCACTATATATGAGGGAATTGTATTGCATCTATGTATATCTATATTCCGAGTGAGGAAGAGAGAGGAGATTGAGAGCGAAGAGGGAATTACAGTGGATCTGCTGTAGGTTGTATCTCTTTAATTTGCTGGATAATATAAAAGGAAGGACTGGCTGTTTCTCCGTGGACGTAGCCCAAACTGGGTGAACCACGTATATCTGTGTCTCTCTTGTTTTATGCGTTTTCTGTTTTTATATTTCTGCATTATTTCATGTGTTCCATTGCTCCATAATATATAATTTTCTAACAACGAGATCCAAAGATTATGGGTCCAAGCATCTTGTTGAAAATGGAAATGAGGCTAGTTCAACTAGTCAACCTTCCAATTCAATTCCTCCTTCTCTTTTTGAATCATTACAGATTAAGAAGCCAAATCTCGACATGATGATCTAACCACCTCCTAAGGGTGTGCTTCAGAAATCAACTTTCAACCCGAATGCTATAGATGCAAAAAATTATAGCATTCTTGAAGACCTATCTATGTCTCCTTCCACAATGTCAGCTCTAGAAGGGTTGCAAACATGCCCAACATGGTGAAATATTTTAATTTCAGCTATAAGAGCTATTGATCCACAATATTCTAACTAAATTATCTTTGATCTTGAGATTCATATCCTGAGATGTCCTTATCAACTGGAAATCCAGATTCCAGTTTTTGTTAAAAATAATGAGTATGTTGTATAGTTGTTGATGAAGAAGCTTCTACATGCATTATGTTAATTGATTTTTGGAAATTTTTATGCTATCCAACTATTAGTCAATATCCTACCACTCTGAAAGCCTTTGATGGAATAGGTTTTCGTGGGATCCTGAACGATTTTACCTTAGAGCTAGAGGGAAAAACGGTTGCAATCAAAGTTGAATTTGTAGATGTTCAACTATATTACAACCTTTTTCTTGGTCAAATTTGGACCTATGCGATGTCATTAGTAGCCTTGTCATTGTTCTGAATGATACAATTTCCTCACAAATGAAAATTTGTCAAAGTAGACCAGTTGTCTTACTACACTTCACATCCTAACTTTGCGGGGAGTATACCTTTTGTTGGAAAAATGAATTTTTCATATGAAGATATTCTTTTGGTTTACTCAAAGACTCATCACTAATGGGAACCTTTGCGATATATTTAAATGAGTCTGAGTTATCATCCTATGGAAATGAGATGCATTTGAGCCCTTTTGAATTGTATTATCAAGAAGTACAATCATTTTCCGACCCAACATCTTCAAATATTGATCGAGTGGATATGGTCAATGAATATTATCCTCCTTTGCCTTGGTTAGAACCAGTTTCACTTTCTTATCCTTTCAATTTTGTGTTTCCAAATGATGAAAGTGTCATGGAGATTATGACTTTGGATTAAATGCCATGGAATGATCACTGTCATCGTTCATTTGTTCTACCTATCCTTGAAAAAATCGATAATTATTTTTCAAATATGTTTTCACCTAAGATAGTAAATAGTCCAGAATCACACATTTCAATGTTTCAATCTAAATTTGAAAGGAATTTGGAGGATATATCTATGACAATTTCCATTGACATCTCAGTTAAAACAAGAATTGTTGAAAATATTCACGTAGTTGCCTCATGTTCAATCAAAGAAATTCAAACATATAAGGCCCTATTTCAATAATTCTGCAACATTTTTGTTTGGCGTTATGATGAAATTCTAGAAATTCATCCAAGTATTGTAATACATGAAATTAAGACTTACCTAGATGCCAATCCTCTCAGAAAATGATTACATCCGGTCCATATGAGAAACATTGTTGCAATTAAAGCTGAGGTCGAGAAACTTCTCAAAGAAGGTTTTATCTACCCGGTTCCCTTAACTGATTGGGTATCCACTATCATTCATGTTAATAAGAAATAGGGAACCATTAAAGTATGTGTCGAATATAGGGACATTAATAAGGCTTGTCCAAAAGACAATTATCCTACTCCCTATATCTCTAAAATCATCGAAGAATGTGCTGAAAATGAAATATTCTCATTTATGGATGGATTTTTGGCTACAATCAAAGCAACATTCTCCCCTCTCATCAAAATAAAACCATATTAATTTTCCATGGGGACTTTTGCATATCGAAAAATCCAATTCAGTTTAAAGAATGTAGAAAAAACTTTTCATGGGCTATGCATTATGCATTTCACGATATCAAGCATATTGTGTAGCTGTATTTGGATGAATTTCTAGCTAATTCACTGGGACGACAAGACCACCCATTGCATTTGAGAGAAATTTTCATCAGATGTCGCCATTACAATATTCGCTTGAATCCACATAAGTGTGTTTTCTGTGTGCAATCTGGTTGATGGCTAGTATTTCTTGTTTTAAAGGAAGGCATTCATGTTGATCCATTGAAGGTTGATGCTATCTTGAATTTACCCCCTCCTTCCAATCTATGCCAACTCCAAAGTTTGTAAGGGAAAGCAAACTATCTACGTCAATTTATCTAGAACTATGTCAAGTTGACTAAAGGTTTTACTTGAATTTTGAAAAAGGGCATCCCATTTATCTGGGATGAAGCAACTCAAAAATCCTTTGATCCACTTAAATATGCATTAACCCATACACTGCTGGTGGATGCTCCTGATTATCACTGAGATTAATTTTTAGACTTGACAGCGTCCGATGCCACCATTGATATGGTCCTAGTTCAAGAAGACGGGTCAAAAGAAGAGCATGTCATATATTACTTAAGTCGTAATTTAACCAAAACTTAAGCAAAATATGCACATGTAGAGAAATTGCCCTTGGCAGTTATTATATTCTTACTAGATGATTTCTAGGGGGAAAGCATTCCAAATGCATAGTCATCCTATAGGAATTCGATTTGGAATTCATGAAATCCAAATCTAAGAAATCATTAGTTCTTACTGAGTTATTATGTGACTTTCCCCGTATTGAAATTGAAAACGTGGCAAAAGATTCTCTTCCAGATGAATCTATGTTTCTAATCAGTACTTTAGATCCTTGGTGTGGAGATATCATCATTTATCTTCAAACCCAGACATCTCATCCAAAACTGAGTCAAATTGATTGTCGCCAAATCTGGTATCAATCCAAGAAATACAATATTGTTGGTGACACACGTTTTCGCTGTGGTGCTCATTCTATTTTTCGATGATGTTTAATTCATGCAGAAGTGGAAAATGCATTAAATGATTGTTATTCTAGAACTTGTGGCATTCACATTTCAAGGCTTTCCACTGCTCAAAAGATCCTACGTGTAGGATATTTTTGGCCTTCTATGTTTAAATATTGTATAACTACAGTCCGCTAATGCCATAATTGTCAAATTTATGGCCAAAAAATGTATGCACATGTAGCTTCTCTTCACACAATCATTACTGTCAGTCCTTTTGTGAAATGGGGCATTGACTTTCTTACATGTAACCCTCACTCGGCTGAGGGTCATGGATATATTATACTTGCGGTAGATTATTTTACAAAATGGTCTGAGGTGATGCTAACATATAAGGATTATGGTGAAACAACTTTCAATTTCAGGTTCAATCATGTAATTGCTCAGTTTAGAGTACCATAAACTATCATCATGGACCATGGTAGCCATTTTCAAAACTATATGATGACCAATATTACCATTATAGAACTATATATGCAATGACAAAGAAGAAAAAACACAACCATAAGAGACAATAGATTGGTCCAATACTAGGGAAAAACCCCACAAGGGGGAAAACCCTTTCAAATCTTCTTCTTTATTAAATCGTCATAAATTTTTTTTAGTGGAGAGTACAATGATCCTAATACATAAACTTGTAGCAAATATTTATAGAACATATTACAGATCTACAGAACAATAGAGAGAAACCATTGATCCACTAGACCATTAAATCAAACTGAAGGAAACTATCAAACCCTAGATCAAACCCCTAGACGCTCCCAGAAAGACTAACTGCGTCCATATGAAACTCCCTGGATGCTCCCTTAACCACTCTATGAGGGAATCTTTGTCTAACCTGGATGCTCTGAGGAAGACTGTATGTGTGCGTATGTGGTCAATCTCATGCAGAACTAATCCAAATGCCTAGATGCTCTCTTCTAGTTATTGTGCATGCATCTAGGACTGCTCAGATTCTCCCTTGACCACTTTGTGTGGGCGTTCATGGACCAACACTGTCTGATCTGCTTCAGAAACCCTAGATTCTCCCTTTAGGCCTTTGTGTGATTGTCTAAGACTTCCTAGACGTTGCCTTAGCCACTGTGTGGGTGTGTATGGGGACTAAAAATCTTAGTTATGTGCCTACAGCTGAGAAACAAAAACTGTATATTCATGTGAGCTTCACCCATGTGATTTCAGACCCTTGCATGAACTTCTTCCATCAGGCTTATGCAAACCAAGAGAAAAGAAGAGAGTAGAATATGACTTGAGCAATGTGTGGAAATGAGCTTGAGGTATATTCTATTTATAGGCTTCCATGATGGTCCACTTGGGGTTAAGGACAACCTATCCAGTTTTATATGTGATTAGGATAAACCCATTCCATTATACATGATTGGATAAAATCATTTAAAAATCATCTTCCTCTTGTCCAAATGGGGTGATCTTTAGGTCAATTTTGGTCTTCTTGAAAAGAGGAATTTAATGCAATCATTATCTTGGTCATCTGATTTGTCCAAGGTGGACTTTGACCCTAGTTTAAAAAATTAACAAATGCGTTGATCCCAGAGTGATGAGTATGAATGTGACAATTGGATTGCATGATATGAATTTCGGTGACACATTAGCAATCAAATAAACTATTTGATTCCCATGTGCTTAATAGTTGGTGAAATAAATGATTTTTAAATTAAATATCTTATTCTTTGATTTGAAACCAAAAACACATTTAAATACTTTTCATATTATCCATTGGATGATGTAGTAGACAAAGAATATTCTCTTGAAATCAAATCTCGTCCACTCATTTATTTCAAAATCTTAAATTCCTCAAGCCCAATTCCAATATAGACCAAGCCTATTGTTTTAAAAAATTAGTGTTCATATTATTATTATTATTATTATTATTATATAATTTATTTTTTCATCGTTTCTAATATTTGTTATTTATTTATAATAATTTGTTATTATTAGTGTTTATTTTAAAATAAAAATAGTTACATTTTTTATAATTTTCCCATAATGTTCAAAATGAAACTTCACATATGGAATTCTACAACATTGGACACCGTGGAAAAGGAAGCGTTAGTTTTTGTATCATTAGACGTGTTCTAGCCACAACATTTGGTGGAGAGGATAGAATACATGATATCTCAAAAACCCAGAAATAATTTATGGAAATTCCACCTAAATATGGGTTAATTAGATTATTAGTCGATTTTTAAATATTTCCTAAGTCTAAACTTAGGGAATATGGCTAATTAATCAAAATTAATTATTTCAAGGTGAGAATTCTCTAAAAACTCACACAAATTGACCCATAAATAATATGAGCCATCGATTAAGATTTAATATTGGTTGTTGGAGTCCCAATAGGAACATATAAGAAAGGATCGATGTGGTGATGGAGAATACACAAGAGTCACTTGGAGAATCTGATTTTCTAGAGTAGTAGTAGTCTATTGTGGGAGAGTTCGAGTTTCAGTGAGACAACAAAGGTAGTGAGGGGTAGGGACAATGATCTAGAGGAAGTTTTACATATCGAGAGAGGCAATAGTAAGATGGTTGATTTATTCCTAGTGAGGCAACGTAGAGGACTACGTAGTGGCTTCAGAGAAGTAGCTTTGATTTGTGGAGAGAAATTTGTTCTCAATTCTAGAGGCTAGGCAGAGGGTCTAGAGTGTGAGAGAGCTGATTTCCTCAACATAGATAGGCAAAATCACTTCATCAGAGGCATGTTGGAAGCTTGATGTTATAGGGTATATGTAGAGTAGTGCAAAGGATGACATAGAGGGTCTAGGAGGTCGAGCTTTCTCAAGGAAGTTGTGCCAAGATTGCTTATGGAAGAAGAGTACTTTCCTTAAAATAATTTTTCCTGGATTTTCTTGTTGTTTGGACTGCTATTTGGGCATCCATAGATTTCCATATTTTCACTGCTGCATAATAATAAAAGACCTTGCTACTCCACCGTTTTTCCCATGTTGGGTTTTTCCGAGACTTTTGTCCAAACATAACAACGTTAATTTTTATGTGTGTGCTAGTATTTTCTCAGTTTCCAACACTATTTAATTTTCCACAATTTTATTTGTGAAGGTTGCAATGTGTTTATTTCAATGTTGTTGTAGCAATAAACTGAATAATTAATTTATTAGTTAGAATAAATAACACCAGTTGCTGCAATAGGACTGTAGTTTTGGAATTTTCTTGGGAAGCAATGTGGAGGTAGTATTTTTCACTTAACTTCTTAATAATTATATTTAGGGATTAGTTTTCACTTAACTTCCTCATAAGTGCTTTTAGATGAATTTCAAGAGATGTTGTTGGACACAAATTAGCTTACCCTTCAAAATATCGTCAATTGATTGGAGCATTAATGTTTCTTATAAACAATAAGTTGCTTCATGCACATTAGGTTGCCACCGAGCACATCTTGAGATATTTGTATTAGATGATCAATCTTGGTCTGAGATATACTATACGAGATGTACAACTACATGGATACACTGGAGTTCATTGGGCTAGAAATGTTATTGACAAGAAGATGGCATTTGGGTGTTGCTTTAGCTTGGGATCTTCCATGATATCTTGGATGAGAAGGAAAAATAAGTTTTTGTCTTTGAGTATGGCCAAGTTAGAGTATATTATTACTAGCATGACTATCTTTGACGCAGTTTGGTTAAGGAATCTCTTTGGAGGGTTGTTTGATCAGGTCCTTGATATGACATTGATATACTGCAACAACAAGAGTGGGATACAATTGGCCAAAAATCTTGTGTTTCATGACAAGTCCAACCATATTGAGATCAAATATTATTACATACATGAGATGGTGTAGAGAGGAGCTATGAGACTTCATCATATTTTGACTGATGAGCAAATTGTAGACATACTCACCAAGGCTTTGCTGAAAGGAAAGTTATTGGTCTTTAGAGTGGAGCTTGGACTAATGGATGTGACCCTCCTAGGTAAGGGTCCCAAATTATCGAGGACATTGAGTTATGCTCTTCCCCCTGTCTGTGCTCCCAGAGAAAGGAATTGAGTCGATGAGCTCTTGGCGTTGAGGGAAATCATGGATAATAGGTGTGTATGATCCTTAGCTCACATTAAGTGTGTATCTCCCCTATTGTCATCTTAGGGGGTGTTTGATCCTTAAATCATGGTAAGTGTGTATATCTCCCTGTCGAGTATACTTGAGTATGTATCCTACCCATAAGCTAGGTTTGTTGGATTGTTCCTCCCCATCTAGCCGATGGGTTGAGATGATGACTTGGGTGTGCCTGATCCTTACCTGCAGGGTAAGTGTCTATCTCCCCCAACATTCATGGGTTGTGTTTCATCCTTACCTTGTATGGTAACTGTGTATCTCCTCCCAAGGTTGTGGATGCATGTGTTCTACTTGACTCTTGAGGGTCCTGATGGGAAGGTCAATAGAAAATAATATAGTTTTCATCCTTACCTATCATGGTAAATCATATCCTACCTATTGTCCTATGATAATGGGTAGAGATGGGCTCCTTGATGATGTGGGTTGAATTGGAACTCCCATATAACAATTGATGGATAGAGGTTGGTAGCTTGAGCTCCCCTCTGATGTCAAATTCTTGTTCTTTTGGATTCAAGAGTGTTCAACATATGAGAAAATATGATTTTTTATTTGATATTTGAGAAAGGACACATGTTGCAACTGGTAATTTCTCCCTAGCTGAGAGGAAGTGTTAATTTTGCCGCTCAGGTATAAAATCCCTCCTTTGGACAACCTTCCTTATCAAGAAAGACCATCCTAGCTCTTTGAAGAATTTAAATTGGTTAAGGAAAAATATAATTTTAATATGAAAACCCACATATGCACAAAAGGTCAAGCCGGCTATAAAGAGAAATTGGACACCCATGGATGGCTATAAATACAAGTCAAAAAAACATCCTATGTGACTCGTTCTCCACTTTTCACTAGTTTCAATCCCACTTCTTCACCCCTGTGAGCATCACCCGATGCAATGAGTGCTAAGTGAACTATTCAAAAATCATGAGAAATTTGTCAGTTACGACTACCTCTCATGGAAATGGTCATACGTTTGAATGACTTACTTAACGCAGTTGAATCCCAAAAATGATATCTAATATAATGCACTGCGTAAATCCCCCATACTTAAATTCAAAAAGAGTCAAGGGATCTCTACTTGAATGGTTCATGAGGCACAATACTTGCTAAGGTTTTGCAAATGGGGTAGCAAGCTAAGTGGGCTTGATTGGGGAAAAAACTCCACAGTTAAGCGCGCTTGAGCCAGAGGAGATCTGCGATGGGTGACCTCCTGGGAAGTCCTGGTTACCGGGTGCAAGCCCCGGAAGTGATGATTGATGCTATGTGATTCGTTCTCCACATTTCACTAGTTTCCATCCCACTTCTTCACCCCTGTGAGCATCACCCGATGCAATGAGTGCTAAGTGAACTATTCAAAAATCATGAGAAATTAGTCAGTTACGACTACCTCTCATGGAAATGGTCATACGTTTGAATGACTTACTTAACGCAGTTGAATCCCAAAAATATCTAATATACTGCACTGCGTAATCCCCCATACTTAAA